>MU277783.1:0-48179 GCA_022385805.1 Pilatotrama ljubarskyi
ATACTACTGTACATGTGGCTGTGCTAGAACTATCCAGTATCTACCAGCCACAAACTCTATTGTCCGTGCATCAGCACCTATGACTAAGTGCGACCGGTTGACTATGCTGCTATTACTAAGCGCCTAGTTCAACAATTTTTTGCTTTCAAAACACCTAATCTTAGACTTATAGTCAATCACCCACACTCACCCACAGGCCGGGGCTCAGGCCGAGCCGGGCCCAAGCCGGGCTTGAGCCGTCAATGGAGGCCCGGCCCGAGTTTCTTTCGAGCCTGAGCCCTCAAAGCCGGGCCCGAGCCGGGTCTTTCAGGCCGAGCCGGGCCCGGCACATCACTACAAGTACGTATTCCTTCCTCCAAGACGAAAGTGATCATGAGCTGATGGTCTCTTCTCATAGAGAGGCAGCGACATTGGTACCACACAGCCGCCAGAGTACTGAGGATGTACCAGTATGCTAGGTACCACGTCACATATAGTCTCCGACATGTACTTTCTGTTCTTGTAATCAATGTGTTGCTGCGGTCATCTAGTGCTCTGAGTGCATGAGCAATTGACTGAGAAAGGACCTCTGTATCCTATGATAATCACTACCTGGAGCAGTGATATCAGAACCACAAATTAACTGGTGAGGCGGGTGATTTTGAACACGTCGGAGCCCGTAACAAGCAAGTAGTGAATTTGGTCATTTAGACAGATATAATATCCACCGCGGAATCACCAGCTTGAGAGGTGATTTTGCCCTCCCCACTGTTAAAATCACCATCTTCCCCGTGCTTTTCCGCCACCGATGTGGGGGTGATTGTCACCACTAATCATTCTCACAGTGCTGACATGTCCACTCCATACGAGACGCGTCCTGCCAAGGGCCTCGCACACGAACTCGAGTGAGATGGGACCCCTTCGCAGTGTCGGACACAGAGGTGGCAAGTGACCAACCACCTCGATGCGAAGCCATGCATGATGCCCTGGAGTGGTGAAGAACGTGCGAGGAGCTCAGCTGCATCGGCGACAATGCTGATGGATCCCAGGGCTGGCCTCGGGTGTATCTCTGTCAGTTGCGTATCTCCAGGCTGGGCACCAGCATGCTCCCTCCCCGATCATCAACACATTTGCGCAAGGCTCGCGTTGCGAGCTCGCCATACGTCCCGTGAGACGATAGGTCAGAGGACTTGTAGGTGACCGTAGAAGGACATACAACTTCCGCCGCTACGATGGTCGCTACGAGGGCGCTCCGTTGTTCCCTCAAGGAGAAGCACCCACACAACGAAGCATCTAGCTCCTTTCTAGGGATCGGGCATACCATAATGCAGTGATTGCAAAGAATACCAAGGTAAGAAACCAGCGTAATGCACGCGAACAACACTAGAGCACCGCATGTCCAGGTCGAGAAGCAACCCACCTACTACGTGTGTAAGGATGAAGAGAAGTCCATGTTACTGTCCATTTTAGTCCCGAGCACCACATCTGTCCGTCCGAAAGCCCAAACACAGAACTGAACCTAGGCATTAGTTGACAACAGCGTTTGTGAAAGGCGTAGTCGCGAAGCCCGCCAAGTTGTTCTCGGCGTCGAAGACGTGGTAGAAGCGCTCCAAGAAGGTCATGCCGTTGACGAAGTTAAAGCCTTGTTCGGAGTTCACGCCCAGATCGCCGATGATGAGGTAGACGTGACTGTCGTCTCCTCCGATAAGGCTGTTCAACTGTGTTTGCAGTGATCATCAGTATCCGCTGAAAGGCTCATGGGCAGGGAAGGACCTACAGCGCGAGGCCAGATCTGTGCGTCGGGCGTGAACTCGTAGGTGGTCTATGGAGTCGTTGGGTGTCAGTGAAGCGTTGGCAGATCATCATGCAGGGATGGAGACACTAACGTTCCCGATGTGGAAGAACAGGCTCTGGAGGTTCGAGACTTGGTCTGGGTTGATTCTTAAGAAACCGGTCTTCAGGTCGTGCTTGGCGCCCGACGCTCCGAGGTATGCGGCGAAGTAGTCTTCCAGCCACGTCTGGTCAACACTGTCTTCGAAGGAGACAAAGGGAGACGCGACGTACCACTGGCGAGAAGGATGAGAGTGGTGCCGGTATCCACGATACCCGCGGCAGTGGGCAGGATCACGGTGTTGGCGGAGCCATAGGTCAAAGACTGATCGATGCCGACGAACGTCGAAGCCGGAGCTGTGGTGGTCAGAGGCCTGTTGGTATTATCAGTGAGGGGGTCGCTTGGGCCGCATGGGCCGCATGGGCCATGCGGCCCAGAACGGTATCCGCTTACACATAGTTCAGGTCGCCCGTGAATTTGCTCGGGTCTATGTCTCCAATAGTCAGCTCGCCGTTTGTCACGGTCGACGTGTTTCCGCTGGGGGCCATGGCGACACCGACGAGCTTCTGCTCGATCAAACCCTGCTCGAAGGCATTGTCGAGGACAGTGGGCACGATGCCTGGAATCCCGGTCGTGTTCACCGTACGATCGGTAGGTCCTAGGCTGCATGATGATCCTCAGCCTTGTATCTGTCGGGGAGCCCCGTCTACACGTACCCTAGGATACCGTCAACCCCTTGAATGAAACCGACAGCGAACACGTTCGCATCTCCGATAGACTGGTTTTTGATGACCAGGTCTCCGATTGTGACGGTATCGAGAAACTCCTCCCCTGAGAGAGACACGCACGTCCATGAAAATCAGCAAAAGTCACAGAAACTATACAGTTGGAAGGTAGACCGACCGCGGAAGATTCCAGAGCCATACGAGACTTCCTGCACGAATATCAAACGAGTAAGAACGACGCTCAGACCAGTGCTGCGCCCAAGCGGGACGCACCACGCCCACCCCAGTATCGATACTGGTGTTGGTCTGGACGTATGTCTTGTTGGCTCCAACCCATGTGTTGGCGCTCCCAGTGTCGACGACGAGGTTGTCTGGGGCGATTGTGTTCAAGTCGGGCGCGAAGATTATTAAGACAAGAGACGTACATTCTGTCGGGGGCGTGCCGACTCCGACGCTGACAGTGTACTGCAGCGCTGTATTCGTGATCGGGATGCTGAAACTGTCGGCCTGTGCGGCGGATCCGTCTTTATGCAGGCCTTGAGCGCGCCCCACAAGAAACTTCGCGCGAGCCTGGTCCGCGTCGATGATTCGGGCGCCGCCACCAGTGAGGTTGAATCGGCGCGCGATGGGCAGCGTCACGGGAGAGTCCCGGAGAACGACAGGCTTTGCAGCAGTCGCGGCCACGCAAAGCGCCACGAGAGAGAAGAGACGAGTGAACATGTCGTGGCGATTGGGATATTGGAACCAAGCCTAGTGAACATGCGAGGCGCATGCTCGCTCTTATACGCGTGAAGCTTCCGCCAAAGAAGCGACATGCCGAGGAACAGGCGGGGGCTGTCCTCGGCGTGAGCACGCTCAGGCGGCAGGATACCTACCACACTTTCCTGCCGGAGGGAGAGGCAGCGTCAACGAACGAAGCCGGCACTCACATGCTCGGACCGAGATTGTTGACGGCGCAAGGAGGTTCGCCAGGGTCTCAGGACGGTCCTCTCCATCAGTGTCGGAGCCGTGGCTGTACCGACCCCGGGTACCAACGTGACCTGTGGGCGCAGGCCCTGTTAGCTTGCGCTCACGTTGATTTACGTGCAGGCGGAGGATCGCCTGATGGCTGTGCATGAGGGACCTGTGCCGCGAGCGACTCTAGAGACCGTCATTGGTAGCTACCGGCCTAGCGGGCATACGTCTCCGTCATGTCCTGGGGAAGCATATGGCGAAGCATAGCCCAGCGCAGTTGCTCCTGACGTCGGGTGCGTGGACCTCGACGGCATGGTGACTGCGCAATGGGCAGAGAAAGAGCCATTTGAATTAGTTCTAGCAGACAATTATCCCTGTCCCTCTAGGATTGGCGAGACACGGCGGACATACTGGCCGTGATGAGAATCCCTTCGGGGTACGAAGCAATCGTGAGTGAAGGAAAGAGAATACGGTGACAAATGGGCAGTGAGGACGTACTTTGCTCTACTGTGCCTGAGATGGCGTTATGAGAGGTAGGAGACACGACGGAGACATGCGCGACTCCTGATACATATCGATATGCGAAGAGACCCTTTTTACCATTACATTGAGCCCAATGACGACGCGCAGCACCCGCTGCGAGCAACCCATGCTGTTGTACAAATGTGCTGCATCACCTATACAAGTGGTGCTTTAGAGATGCGCGGTGATATGTTGCAAGAACGGGTATCTGCGCGCGTTGTGTGAGCGGTTGCACCCAGTACGAAAGTAAGCGTAGAGGATGAAGACGCACTCATGATCATCCAAGAACCCTCTATCTCTGGTGATAGTCTCCGCGAACTGTGGTAACGAGAGCCCGGAGGTGAACGCGAGTTCCTGGTAATGCGCCAGAGCGAATTCAAGGTGATGGTCGTCAAAAGGAATGCTGGGGATGTGTTTCAGCGGATATGGTCACGTTCACAATTGCGCCGACTCACAGCTCAGCGAGAGCTCGGTTGACGTCCAGGACCGTGCACCCCTCCGGATTCTCCACTATCATGAAAACGTCGCCTTCCCCGTTCTCGAACTCGAGTCTATCCACAGGGGGGAACGTCGCGAACGCGCATGACGCGTTTGGATGCGTGCAGAGAGGACCGTATTGGGCGTAACGGCTTTCGGGGAAGGTTGGGAGGTGCGTTAGCAGGATAGAGACAGAGTCGGGAAGAGCGGGTGGCGGTGGGGAAGGCGAAGGCGATGGCGTAGGGGTATGAGGGTGGATGGTTTGTCTTGCTTGGCTCCCCGCGTGCGATTGAGAGAAATGGAGGTAGAAGTATAGTGGGTGAAAGTCAAGGGGATGGTTGTGATGCAGCGGCCTCGTGCGCGTGTATGGCCAGCGACTGTAATGTTCCGCTGTGATGCGTGTCAGTGATTGTGGCACTACGGACACTTTTCTGCTAACGAAGCAGGTTACAAGGAAACGGACAGAGCGGGGTCTGTGACCTCCAAACTTAGCTGGCGGGACCCACAAGTCCTCTGCAAGCTCCGAGAGCAGGGTCAGGTGACGCCCGATACTGCCCGATCGATCGTCTCTCCGCCGAGCTGAAGGGTCGGGGGCCCGCACTCGGAATCACAAGACGTAGCGGACGCTGCGCGGACTACCGCTACGAGGTTGTGGCGTGCCACGATGGTTGTGTAACCTTGTAGGTCCAGGGACGTCGCAGTATGGCGAGACGAGACGAGACGGCTCCGGCGCCTACGCCTGACCGCGCGTCCTGATTGGCTGGAGGATCAAGCGCCCAAGAGCAATCCAAAATCCGGGCTGCAGCCGCTTCGCAGCGGCGGCGACTCCTCGGACTAACCGCACATGTGTTTCTCGCTCACCGTCGGTTGTGGCGTAGTATGCCAGCGCAACAGAGCAGGACAGCGTGCCGTTATGGGTGGATACTCACCGAAACATGCATTTGCCTTGGTGCAGCTTCGTATCTCGCAAACCGCGGCGTGGTTTACGAGTAGGCGGGCGAGCCTGCGGTAGCTCAGCTCGCTTACTGCGCCGGGGACTGTTGGTGGGAGGGTCTTCCGTAAGGGCCTTCCAAAACCCGCGGTGAAGCACGCTGACTGCCAGATTTTGTCGTCGCGCTCGTACAGCTCTCGCAGCCTGCGACATGTCTGCGTGAGCGCGAGGTGGGTCGGGAGGTCGCCGAGGAGGTGCTGCCAGATGTTGAGCAAAACAGCGTCCGCACAGGACGAGAGAGACACCATAGATCAGCAGGGAGTGAGTGTCCGCAGGACGGCGCAGAGAGAGCGAGGTGGAAGATAAGCAGCGAGAAATTTGTGGTGATGTCGGAGGCGGATGAGAGAAGCGGAGCGCGAGATGGCCACCTGCGAGCCACAGTCGTAAAAGCGTGCCACAACTCAAGCGCAAGACGTATCTCGGCAGGCTGGACGACGAGCACGCGGATACGTACGCTCTAGGCGATGTTGGGCATGCTGGGAAGGATGTCTGCCTCTGTCGCCCGCTTTAAGAGGGACGCGGAAATGGGTGACCATGTCGCGAATTATCCTGCCAAAAGGTCCCAAATCGCGAGAACGACAGGAGGCGTTCCGCGCCCTCCGCCCTTTCTCTCAGCCATGTTCCTGTGATCAGCGGCGAGTCCTCCTGACTTCTGTGCTGAAAGCTGCTCAAAGCAAATACGAGTGGTCAAGGCAGAGACACAACGCCTATTTGCATTTCGTGCATAGCTCCTAACCATAGCCTGGTCCAGGCCCTCGATGAGAGAAGCGGAGATTCAGGGTCAGCATCTCCGCATCTCGGTATCGGCGCTGTGTTGAGGCGGCGATTACTTGAGAGCCCAGCCTAAAGTAAACTCCGATCTTACTCAGAATCTCCGATACGTGGTCTCAGGTTGCCTCGTGTCGTGGACGGTCGTCACTCTCTCCGGTCTCCGTCCGCGCTCGGAGGTTTATATGTCCTCCATCTTTCCCTCTCCCTTTCTCTACGGGAATGGTCCCAAATCAACCCACAAATCATGAAGCAGCCTCCAAACCCCTCGGCGTCGACGTCGACCAGCTCGGGCGCGTCCTCAGCTCCTCCACATCCCCCTAGCCACGGCCTCCGCTCGCAACTGGGCCACCTAATCCCGAGACACGCGCTCTTTCAAGTCCACCTTCACATCGAGCAGCTCTCCAATCTCCCGCTTATGAGCGGTGAGTTTGCGGTGCGTTGGAAGTTCAAGAACGTGCAGGGTGGGTCCGGTCTCCTGTCCAAGATGAAGGGCAACCGGTCTTGGTCGGGCCAGAGTCGAGGAAAGGGAACAGCGAGGGCGCAGGATGCGGCAGGGACAGGGACGACGACAGGAACGGAGGACGGCGAGATGGAGGAGGAGGATGAGGCCGAGGGCGACAGCACGCACGACGGCACCGACGAGGCCTCGTATCATGACGCGTCCAGGAGCGCGCTCGTTGACGGGACACATCACGAATTCGACTCCGCGCACCCGCCCCCCGCGCCCACCCCCATCATCAACGGCCACTCCTCATCCTCGACGTCGTTGCAATCGCGCTCTGAGGCGCGTGGCATGACGCCATGGGCGAAGCTCCAGAGCTACAACGTCAAATGGGATCACTCGGTCAACGTGGTCGTCCAGATGGACGTGCATCGCGAAACGGGGGACCTCCTTCCCAACGAGCTGAAGCTCGTCGTCATGCAGGTAAGCCTCTGTTCGGCATCTTGTCTGTGACGGCCTCGCGTAAACCGCTTCGTACGGGGATTGCTATCGGCGTGCCCGACCGCAGTGCGCCGATAACAATCTGTCTCACGCATGGGAGGCGCTCGAGGTGGGTACAGGGCGCGAGCTCCCTGTACTTGGATTGTACCCGAGCTACCTGCGTCATGCGCAAGGTTCGCTGGTCTGCGTATTCATGTCCGTTGTACCTCCGGAATTGCGTGGTTTGTCATGAGCCATGCAGTCCAGGCGCTATCCCACCCTGTGTGCGACTCACCAGAGCGGTTGAGTGGTGCACGCGGTTTTGTAGGTGCGTATCTGGTTCTATTCCGTCCTTATGCAGTGTTCCTGGTCTTAGGGTGAGTCGGAACACTGACAAATCCCCTAGCGCGTCATCCCAGGCGATCCTGACTCTCCGCAACAACCTCGCATAGGGGCAGTGTACCTGAACCTCGCAGAGTATGCCGACGCCGGCAAAGTCACTCGACGATATCTCCTCCGTCAGAGTAAGACCAACGCTACGCTGAAGGTAGGATGGTTCACCGCTCGTTGTATGCCTGTGCTAACGGCCGACAGCTCTCGATCGAGTTAGAGCATATAGGCGGCGAGAAGCATTACAAGCCACCTCCACTCCGGAAGGGCGAGATCCTCGCATCCGTCTCGGGCATCCTGTCCAACAACGGGCTGTTCAACACCCGTTTCGCCCGGGAGCTGGATCTCTACGTCGGCGCAGACAGAGCAGAGGAAGAGAACGGCTTTCCCTACGCCGACAAAGAGGGGCACGTCCAGCCTGATCAGTTGGCCAACTCTCACGGATTGCGCGCGACGGAGCACCTCATTGAAGCTCTCTTCAATCCCGTCCCAAGCGACTCAGCCGACCCCTCTCCCTTCACGTACTACGCCCCACCTCAACCTGAACGCAAAGACTCCTTCGCGACCTCTAATGACTCTTTCGACCACAACACTGGCCGCAGATCTATCGACAGCAGTGTTGGCAGTGCTAGCTACGTCGCAACCGCGAGCGAACACTCGAGCACCGCGGGATTCGAGCATGGCCCCGGCATGACCCCGGCGAGTGCGGATTCGCACCGCCATTGGTGGCAAAGGATCCGTAGCAAGCCTAATACGCCCGCTAAGACAACCTTTCGCCCCAGCACACCAGCGCCGCCCATGCCCGTGCGCCAATAACCGCTCTTCCGCGTCTTAACTCCAGCTCCGGAACGGCTATCGTATACGCCTCCTGTCCACATACCGCATCCGGACCTTTCGTACCACCACATTGCCCCGTTTGTCATCCACTTGTCACGACTGTAACGACCTTCACCCCTTCGCTAGGCCTCCGCTTTCGTTCGTTTCGTTTCGTTCGCTCTTGGGGGATCTGAGCCCGGTAATGTTCCGTTTCTCTGGTCACTGGAACTTCTAGATGATACAAATGGTAACTTATGCGCTTTTTAACGAGGACGTACAGCCTAGCGGCAGGGGCCTGAGTACTGTACATTTCTGCTGCCACGCTTACATTAGTCGCCGCTACCCTGTGCTCGTAGCTATCTTGTCGAACAATAATCCCCTCACATCCCTCCCCTTTGACAAGAACACCTCGAGCAAGCGGCTAGCTCCGGTGAGTCTGTCTTTGATTCCACATGCTGATAACCGCGTCGTCATATGGCATAGACGGGGCTCGCATTCTCCATGTTTGGTTGACCCTCCACGCTAGTGCCACTGAGGCTGCTTCTCTCGACTCTGGGAGTGTCGTCAGTTGTGGAATACTGCTGTGATGGTCTCTTCGGTGCAATGACCGCATACGACGAGCTTCTGACCTCCGGCTGACGTGACCCGGCAGATACCATCCCTCCTGTGAGGAGGGTATCGAGATCGCCCGACCAATATTCCTCTCCTACAGCGCGAGATGGAGTTCGCGCAACGGCAAGAGCAACGAGCGGACGTCCTCATCACCCATGCGCCCGCCTCCATCGCACCGCTGAGAGGAGCAGTTGTAGCTGCAAACAGCTGCGACCTTTGGTCGGGATTGGTCATCCGATAGCGAACACGGAAGCATTGATCGCCCGCTCTGGAGGCGAATGTGAACCACGATCAGCATCGTCCGTCCGAGAAGGTGCGTAGCGGACGCCCCTCGCAATTGAGTCGGACGAGGATCTGCAGCGAAGTCGAAGGCGCGCTCGCAGTTCTCTCCTAGAGATTGTATGGAACGGGCACTTCGCTTGGAAGCGTACGCCTTCCTACAAAGGATCGAAGAACTCTGGGGGGCCCGAAGTACTTGACGAGTAAGGATTTTTCTCTGGCAGTAAGCAGTGCTCTCACACGAACCGTAGGAACGAAGGACTGATCGATATCAGGTCGTGCTTGTGTTACCTATAGGTCCCTCAGAGAACTGCGCTTTGTGAGAGATGCAACAGGATCGAGTTACAGTCACCTTCGAACCTCTTCCTACTTCGTGTGCGAGGAGCTGCATTTTGTGGCCTGCGTTTGGGGTGGAAACTTGTAGGACGGGCGGGCCGGTGCGAGGGGATGAATGCCACGTGGTCCCCGTGGTCGCTCAAGAATCAAGATGCGGCTCCGCGCAGGCGTGGCCCACCGGCACAACACCGACACGCCGACTCCGACTGGCAACCCACGACAAAACGATCGACACCAGGCACGGTCAACTAGCAAGACGATCGCTGAATTCTTCTGTGAGTGCTGTACAAAGTACCACGTAGCAGCACCATTCGCGTCACTGCCGACGGGTTGCGGATGCTGCCCGCATGCCAGCGTTGTGCCAGCGCACCGATCGTCCTCTGGCTGCGTAACGTCCCGGAACCCGGCAGGGGAACAAGTGAAACCTGTCCTGCGCAGCCCAGAGCGCGACTTCAAAAGGCCTGCGTAGCGTAATGGGCCGCTTGAAAAACACAGGACAGCCAACTCTACCGCACGCGACCGCGCTTCCCCACCACCAGCTATGGGCCCTCCTTCCACCTTCCCCAGCCGGCCTCAGCCTCGTATCGTCATCGTCGGCGGGGAATGGGCGGTCTTGTGCTTCTCCTCACCCTCCTCAAGCGCGGTGTCCCTGCGACTCTCTATGAGCGAGAGGTCGACAAGGATTCCCGTGCCCACCTAGGTGGACTGCTTGACCTCGAGTGGGCTAGCGGCCAGCGCGCACTCCGCGAGAACAGGTTAGAAGACGTCTTCAAGAAGAATTCGCGTTGTGACGCCGAAGAGGCCAAGATCTGCGGCAAGGACGGTGTTCCCATTTTCCACAAACCCGGAGGGGAGCCGACGGACGATGACCTCAAGAACTCTCGCCCCGAAATCGACCGTCGTGTCCTTCGCGACGTCTTACTGGCCGCCTTGCCCAATCCGGATGCCGTCCATTGGGACCATCGCCTCTCATCCATACGTCGTCTTCCTGATGGGCGATTCGAGCTGACCTTCGCAAACGGGGCGGTGACCACTGCGGACTTCGTGGTCGGCGCCGACGGTGCCCACTCTCGTGTGCGGCCGCTGTTATCCTCCGCGACACCCATATACCATGGTGTCAGCGGCGCGGAGCTCTCTCTGGCTCCCGACATTGTCTCTTCTCCGGCCAATCACGATATCAACGAGGCAGTTGGCAGCGGGAGTTGCGGCCTCGCTCAAGATGGGAAGTTCATCGTATTCCAGCGCAACGGCGACGGGCGCATTCGCGCGAACGCATGGCAGCACCACCCCGTTGACTGGTCCCTGCCGAACGTCCCGGCCGCCGCAAAGGAGGTTCTTCACGAACTGTACACGGGCTGGGCGCCGTCGGTCCATCGCTTCATCGACCAGGCCGACGAGGGCGCGATCTTTACGCGTCAGGTCTTCCACCTCCCTGTCGGTCACCGCTGGCCGCACACTCCCGGGGTCACGCTCATCGGCGACGCTGCGCATCCTATGAGCCCGGCCGCGGGCGCGGGTGCGAACCTCGCTATGCTGGATGGGCTGGAGTTAGGGCTCGTGCTGGCGGAGTCTATCGGGAGCGGGAAGGCGTCGGGGGCGGAGACGGATGCGGCTGTCGCGGCTTGGGAGGAGCGGATGTGGAAGAGGTCGGAACGTTTCGCGGCGCTGAGTTTCAAGAACCTTGGGGCGCTGACCGGGCCTGATGCTCCCGGGTCCGTCCTGCTGGCATTCAAGGAGGCACGTAGCGAGGACTTGCAATGAACACGTAGCAATGCTTTGGGCAGTAGTATGGACCTCAGAGGTTGCCTCAACTTGCGTATATCACGAGGGGCAATGGCCCATGCTCTGGCCTGGAATAGGCAGGGGAAATGGGGTGAATTGTTCTCCTGGTTCTGGTCCGGAGCCAGTCTAGGAATCCGGACAATAGAACACAAAGCGCCGCATTGATCGCGTTTCTTATCGATAAGTAGGTTTACTTATCCAGATTCCGGACCCGAACCAGGCTGGTAACCAGGTTGTCGACAGGAGTCCAGTTCAGTTCAAATTCCTGGCCTGTTCAGGAGGGAAGCACGGGCCAATGCCCCTCGTGTATGTTGGTCTTGTGTCCTTGTGTGGATCGCGTGTACTGAGCGGGCAGGACGAACCTTGTTCCCGAGATACAGACAGTTGTCTTTCTCTGTTCCAGTTGGGGCGCCATGAAGAGTGCTCTCCCATCCACACGGTCCTAGACGCAGTCCCGTAACTCTGCCTTCCGCTCAAATGAGACAAGCTCTCGACGAAGCGTCCGATGCCCCATGTCGTCCAAGTGCCCAACATCCAGATCACCTCTCGCGTTCCGGGAGAGCAGTATAAGAAGCGACTATTACACGTACATTATATGAGATAGTAGGGCGGTCATACCAAGACACAGAAGTGATATGATTAACTAGCTAGTAGACGCAATACGGAGGGGGTACTGTATCGGGAGCATCCTCGGGCGGACCGCCTGCGAGACGCACCCCGCCGTCAACCTCCTGGGTGAGTCCGTTTTCAACGGCTGCAGGTACCAATTGCGCCTGAATACCAGAGACATCCGAGGTGCGAACGCTCTCGATTCCCAAGAGTGATTGAGAGAGCGGACTGGGGTACCAACGCGATGACAATCCAGGGTCCGGGCTTGGGGACGGGGTAATATCTGAACCTTCGGGGGCGGGGGCGCTTGTTGAATCCTTGGAAGACGGGACCGCTACGGGACTGGGAGAAAGTAGAGGATTGTCATACAGAGCTGGGGCGTTGTGCAGTGAAGACATGCTGGCCGCCGTTGCAGCCGATGAGAAGGGCGCGGCGCTGTCCGACGACGTACGTACGTGCACCCCCAGCCCTGCGGCGCTCGTGAGCTCCGATGGGGACGTTCCACTCGTACGTGAGCCTTGCGCAACGAGCATCGTCTTCCCAGGAATTTGCCGCACCCTGGGCGTCATCGACGGGTGGTTTTCGCAGGGCGCATGTGCTACTAGAGTAGTGTGTCTTATGTCAGGACTCAATCTACGTCTCTTCCAGAGTAACAGGGCCATGAGGATGGCGAGAGCCGCCAGCGCGCTCGCCACCATGATCCCTGCCAAAGCGCCGGTGCTCAGGTCATGGGATGGTGAGGGAGCTGTGGGCACGCTGGAAGGTGAAGCTAGAGAGATCGGAGTCAGGATACTTCATCAGTCACGTCAACGCCAACTAGAAGTACATTACCTTGAGTCCCGTTGCCTGCAAATGTAGGCGGGGATGTCGTCGATGATTGAGCGAAGCCTGAGGTGCCTCCAGCGCCCCTAGTAGTGTGTTCAACAGCGGGGGTCGGCGATGTCGCAACGGTGTGGATTGTGGGCGCGGGGAGAGAGGTGGCATTGTGGCTCGCTGTGCTGCTAGCTGCGACGCTGATTGTAGAAGGAAGAATGACGTCGCTGCTGTGAGTGGAAATGGTAGCCGGGGAAACCGTCGTACTAGCCGTGGTGGTCGGCTCAGTTGAAGTCGGGTTCGTGACCATGACGGATGAAATTTCGGCCCTTGAAGGGGAAAGGGCAGCTGTGGAGGAAGATGTGGACGGGGGGACGGGAGAGCTGCTCAAAGAACTGCTCAAGCAGCTGCTGTCGGCGCTGTCCCGAACCGTGATGGTGTTGGACGTCGCCGTATCTCCGAGCTCGTCTGTAAGGATGAAGGAAACGGAGCTTCCCGCTGGAACGTTGGTATCCCAGATGAGCCACGTCGTATCCAGGTTGGTCCAGCGTTCAATGAGGAAGGGTGCCTGGTTCGAATACACGGCGAGCGCGTATGGGTCGAGTTACCCACCGTCCCATGAGATGTTTACCGGGCTGCATTGTATGAAAGTGTCGGGGAGATCGAAAACGAGCTCCTGAGCGCGCACAAGGCACAGTGTAGCTAGAAGAGCCGTTGAGAGGAGGAGCTGACTGGTCGATGGGGCTCTCGCAGCACCGACGTGCGCTTCAGGTGCAACCATGATCCTGCTGCGGGACAGCAAGATGGTCAGAAGGATGACATCAGGCTATAGCTGTCGACCACCTGGAGTGTCCTGGAGAACGAGTCCAAGTTGTACTGGAGGACGGGGTGAGTGGACAGTAGACGGGCGGTCCATTGAACCATACCTGGGTTATCCGGGAATGCCGAGGGGAGTAGGTACTGTGCGAGCGTAGCCTTCCCTGCGAAACCGTGGCGAGGCTAGGAAACACCGCGCTGTTTCAAGGAGCTCCATCGAGACTTCGTAGATAGCCGGGCGCCATACACCAGGACCATCAGCATCAGTGCAACGCTTCTCTTTCTGGTATAGGGTTAAATCACCGTGTCCCATCCGGTATTCCTGCGGCAGACAGCCGCCTGAAATGGTTCAAGATCTGGCAAGGCTACAACAAATCAGCATTCGCTGGGCCATTCCAAGCTGATCGTGGCTTACACAAAGACTGACGAAAATGGCAGTGCAGGCTGACAGTACTGAGAGCGGTGGTCGTTCCACGATGCGCCCGAAACAGAATCTTCGAGCGAAGCGCTTGTCTAGTCTGGGGATGATCATGGGCGCAGTTAACACGACGCTTCGTGGCACTATTGGCCTGCATGCCAAGCTCTAAAATCATGGTACTTTATTCAGCTCGTGAGGCATGTCAGTCGTACCTCAGTACTGATTTCTGAGTTTGCTAACCATCGAACAGATCTGAACAGAAGGGAGGAGTAGCACATCATCGCGTCCGAGTCCGAATACTTCTGAGGTGAGATGGGACAGATAGATGATTGGAGGTATGATCTGACCTTGCATACATTCGGTATATATGGCAGCTAGCAACGTTCACATTTTCGACGTCTGGTCCGCTGCTCGTCGCGATAGTTCATTGTCTCGGACGAGTCGTCGGCGTGATCGTTGAAATCATAAACAGTGAGCGTCTATGGATTGGTCAGGTGATCGTGTTGGGCGAAAAGTCGGTTCGCGCCTTACCGTCAGGCTGGAGGTTGTCAGCCTGCTCATGGGCGGCAGAACGGTATAAACCCGTGCCCGAGACGTGCACATGATATGGTTGATCTTGAAGTCGACTTATGCTACAGCGCGCGCGATTGGTTGCATGAGCTCATAACGACTACCGCGACCAGTGTCAGAGCCTATCAAAGGCGATCATAGTAAAACATCGCCGTCCTTACGCGCGTCCGGAGGCGAATCCCACCATGCGGACAGTCCTATCAGGTCTAGTATACACGATAGGGAGGCGGAACTGTAGCAGGCAGGTCCTCGACCGGTCCGCCTGCGAGACGCACACCGCCATCGACCTCTTGGGCGATGCCGCTCTCGACGTCCACAGACATGAGTCCCTGCATACTGGATTCGCCAGACATGCGGATGCTGTCTGTACCCGCTGAGAAGGACTGTGAGAGCGGACTTGGGTGCCAGCAGGACGAAGCCAAGCGAAGATCGGGAGACGGAGTGTCAGTGCGTCCTGTGGATGCCGTGATGGCTTCGCCT
This sequence comes from Pilatotrama ljubarskyi, assembly GCA_022385805.1. Classification (NCBI taxonomy): domain Eukaryota; kingdom Fungi; phylum Basidiomycota; class Agaricomycetes; order Polyporales; family Polyporaceae; genus Pilatotrama; species Pilatotrama ljubarskyi. Next base: position 15,094 of record MU277783.1, read on the forward strand.
TTGCATGACGACGTCGTGCCGGAAGGGGAGGTCATCGGGACGTGGTGCAGCGAAGCCGTGCTGGCTGCTGCTGCGCCGGGCGAGAGGGGACGCGAGTAGTTTGATGAGGCATGCAACCCCCCAACGCTGGTACTGGCGGATGCGGACGTCGCAGGAGTGCCCGACCGGGCCAGAAGCGTCGACTTGCCAGACATTCGTGGTTCCACGGGTGTCAGAGACGAGTGATTACGTGGCGGCACATTCGCTATCGTTATAAGCATCAGAGGAGCAAACGATGATGAACATACGTGGCGAGACATACACATATACCTGGAACATGGACGCATGCTTCGCTTTCTCCCCCAGAGGAGCAGTAGGAGAAGCGCGAGGGCCGATAAGCCGCTTGAGACCACAATTCCTGCGAGGGCCCCGGCACTCAAGTCATGAGGCGTGGAAGAAGTCGTCTTCACATTGACCGATGGTTTGGCTGGACAGGCGACAGCTATGGGTTAGGAGCGTGATGCGCTCAATAGGACGTGGTACGTCACCTTGTGGTTGGTCCGTGGCATTCGTGAACCCGGTCGTTGAAAGCTGAGACGTCCCGCTGGGTGAAGATGCGGTATAAGTGGATGTGACGCTCGAGAAGTCCGCGGATGAAGCCGAGACCGGAAGGGCACTGATAGGGGCACTGTCGGTATCCGAGGTCGAAGATGTCGAGGCACTGCTCGATGAGCTGCTCAGGCAGCTGCTGTTCCCACTGTCTCTCACAGTGATGTGGTTTGATACCGTCGAATCTCCGAACATGTCGGTCAGGACGAAGGAGATCGAGCTACCTGCGGTGACGTTCGTGTCCCAAGTGATCCATGTGTTGTCGATGTTGTCCCAGCGTTCGATGAGGAAGGGAGCCTGGCCCGAGATGATAGCGAGGGAGTAGGGGTCGAGTCCGATGTCGTTCCATGAGATATTTACTGGCATGCACTGAGTGAGGGTTTGGGGAGGTTGAAAGTGATGTCTTGGGCCTGTGCACCCCACGGTGTAGTCAAAGAGAGCGAGGCGACGAACAGGCAGAGTATAGTCGCCCGCATGAGCGGCCGACGGCTGAAACCAAGGAGCGCGGCAGGAGCAGCCATCGCGTTCTACAATTATCAGCCTGGGCCGCTTAAAGCAGTCACAGCGTATGCTACACTCACCACAGGTAAACAGTGGACGTCGTAGTCGGAGGGGTTGATAGTTGACGAGGACGGAGAGCATGCAGGCTAATGAGGCGTGCCAAGGTCTTCCGGAAGTGTCGAGGGGGTAGGCACTGCGTGGTCAGGGCATAGCCTGTGGACCTGTTGTGCATGCACGGCAAGTGAGGGCGCTGTTCGAAGGAGCCCCGTGGACGCTTCGACGATCGCCGGGCGTCCTGGGACTGCACTCTCACCATCGGTAGGCTTAGCATTCTAGTCAGAGTCTGGGAAGACATGAAGTGGTCGCGCCGGATCTGCGACGACTTGAGTCGAACCAGAAGTCCTGACCGGCATATGTCGGGTTAAGCCCCGCATTTCGACACAAAAGAGAAGAAAACACTGAGGTACGGACCTAGCAGGAGGAAGCCCAATGGTGTATGACACGGCAGTGCCGGACGATGTGTATGCATGGGCTTCATCTCACGGTACGCCCACAAAGGGCTTCCGAGCGAGGCGCCAGGAAGCCATCTCCCGGAGGAGGCTCCGGACCGACGCAATACATAGCCATCACGTCGAAAGATGGCCCCTTGTGGCCATGTCCTATGTCGCTGGCCAACTTCTGAAAGCCACGCCAGGGAAGGCTCTGAGATTGAAGCTGCACTTGAACTCTCGTAAAGGCTCGTACCTCCGAAAAGACGACTGGACGACGGGGCCTTCAGAGAAGTCATAGAACTGATATTACTATGCTGACCCTCTTTGGACACAGAGTCCGTTCATCAAGCTCGTAGTATAAGTACGCAGCGTGCGCCAGCGTGACTGTCGGTAAGGCGAGGCTGACTCAGGCTGGAAAACTTCGAAATAGTACTCGAACGGGCGTCAACTGCGGGCATGATCAGGTGACCGTGTTGACGCGTGTTGACGCGTTATACAGTATTCGCTCGAGCCTCGCAGGCTTCGCGACTCTCGGACTCGATGTCTCTTTCTCTCTTTCTTTGTTCCGTCCACTCTGCGGGAAGTGCGCATAGCTAGCATGGGCACGTCGAACTGTTATAGCTTGTGCACCAGCGGGATTTCGACTGGTAGGCCGCTGCTTGGCTTCCAGAGTACTGGGAAGTGAGCGTCCTCGCGCCTCTCCCTGGAAGCCCTTGGGGGCAGTACGTGCACGAAGAGGTGGCTTCCTGCGAGTATTAAAAGGAACTGGTTGGTCATCGTGTCATAGCTGGGCTCACCGCGGCCTCCTTCACCTCCTGACCTCGCATGGGCTGTATTATAACGTATAGATCCTCTACAGGAACCTCGTGTTTCTGAGTTCCCCGTCTTCTCTGTCCTCTGCCCGTGGACCTCACGCGTGTATTTACCACGTACTCGCGACAAGGAGGCGCGCTCTCCTCGGAAATGTCAGTTGAAGGGACTAACGGGCGGTTCCTGAGAGAAAGGCGCTACGGCCGCGCGACGGGATGCGACGGACCCAGCGGTCTCGCTCGGTCGCTGGATAGAGGGAGACGGCGGCAGCGGCCCCACTGGGTTCGACTCGGGCTTCTCGACACGAGCCTTCGCGCTGGCGAATGGATACGATCCTGTCGGCCGTATTTCTCCCAGGACTTGCCAATCTGCACGCCGCGTTAATCGCGTACATAGCGGGGAGTTCCGGCATACGCACCTGATCGCTTGGACTTGTGGCCTCTGAGGAACGCTTGTCGGCGCTGCTTCTGGTTGTACCTGCGCGTAATCCAGAGGGCTAGCAGAGAACCCACTGCGAGGACTCCGATGGCGATGCCTGCGATGGCACCTCCGCCCAACGTCTGTGAACCGGACTTGCCCGTCAAGCTGGACGAGGAGGGCTCTGCGAAGGTGGGGGCGGAAGAGGCGGACGAAGTAGCAGTGGAACTCGACGGGCTAGATTTTAAACAGCTGCGATCGGTCCCTCCCCCTCCACTGATCAGGGCTTTGTGGACGTTTGATCTGGTCCCAGCGCTATCTGTGATGGAGAGCAGCACGAGCGCCTCTGTATCGTATTTCGGCGTCCACACGAACGAATGCCCAGTCAGGTTCAAATACCCTTGGACGATGTCGATGGGGGTGAGGATAGCGGGGACGGTGACCAGCGTGTATGGCTCGACCCCGCCAGTCCAGTTTAGCCTGGTCGGGGTGCATTGAGCGACTACTGACGGCACTTGGAGCGAGATGCTTTGGGCGTGCGCGATGGGCAGCTGGAATGCGACAAACAGGAGTGAGAGGACGGTTGCCCACTGGAGACGGCGGGCGAGTTTGGCAGATCCCTTCGACGACAGCGCGAAGGAATAGCGAGGTATGTGCGTTGGAAGACCCGACACCACGATAGATGGAAACAAGAACGTCGTGCCTGATACGACGGCACTCAAGATGTCAGCTATGGAACAGCGATCGAAGCTCAACGCACGCACCCCGCATATCGACCTTCTCTGGATCGACTTGGTGAAGGAACGACATACCGTAGGGAGTAGACTCGTTGCAGGACGAAGCAGAGTCGTGGCGAGGCCTAGTTCGGAGAGAGATAGCTGGCCTTTTAGGTTTTGTTACGACAACCCGCGGCGTTTCAATGAGCAGTCACTGGGCCAGAGATGCTCAGCAACTGTGGTCACTGCGTACCGCCCATCCAGCTTATCCAGCTTCGTATAGGGCGTTAGTGCGCACCTGCACAGGCCGTATGCGTGCCGGATCGCAGCCTGATTGCGTACCTTGAGAGCTCGAGTGGAGCCCTTGTCCTCGTGAGCGATGATTGCATGTAAGTTTGACTCCAAGCCATCACTGACATGCCAAAAACATGTTGTCCGACATCGCGTGGGGGCTCAAGTCGGAAAGACTCCAACGCCACCGCCAGTATGGAAGAGCGGCCATTGATGAAGATATGAGGGCACGTTCGCATGCGGCTTGAACATGGCCGTGTCTGAGCGGAACCGACTCCGCAAGCTCGAGTAGCCAATCCTCACGCTGTCATGTCGAGAACACCGGGGATCAATGACGTCTTCGAGAAATGAGAGAATGTCAATCTCGAGCGGTTCCGGTCAATACATAGAATAGGGCGGAGGAAGCGTCCAGTGAGCGCTGAGCTCCTCCGATCCTCCACTGCTGGACCGTCCCCCCGCGAGACGAACCCCGGAGTCCGCCTCTTGAACGCGTCTCGCAGGGGTGGCCCCTACGTGGTTTGAGAACTTCGAGTATCCCCGACGCTGCGCATTGGTATCGCGGGCCACAGGCTGCGCGGGAGCCGCTATATGAATCACATCTCCTGGTAGCGGAGGGTGCGCTGCTGGGAAGTATACAGTGAGCTGCTGTTGAATAACGAACTAGGGATTACATACTGTGCTGGACACTGACTGCTTGACCAAGGTCGCTCGCAACATCTTCGGGGCGATACCGTTGGGTTGCGTCAATATTCGATATAGCATCGTGGTCTGCGGAAGCGCTCACCAACCAGGATATTTGTCGCGCGTGGCTGTCGTCTACATCGCCGGATGATCAACGCAGCCACCGCAACCAGACTCAATAGGAGAACAAGCCCTCCGATGCCTATCCCGACAATCGCGCCTACGCTGAGTTGAGTTGCTCTACTGGAAGAAGCTAGAGCATGAAGGCGTCTCAACGATTGGAACCGAGTCAGGAATCGAGAGACTACTCACGCGAAATTGTAGGAGGCCCACTGTGAATGATCGTGGTAGCAGGTCCGTAAATGGTACTACTGTAGCTGTCCTGGCTTGGCACGGAGACCGCGCTTGTCAGGGTGGTCCTGACACTCGAAGAGGATTTAGGACCGGCTGGCTCCGCGGCTTGATCCAAGCAGCTAGTAACCCCAAAGCCTAGTGATATTGTTGAAGAGGCGCTCTGAGTAACCAGGCTTGAGCTGTCGGTGACCCTGAAAGCGACTGAAGTGCCGGCGGAGATATTGGCGCTCCATCTGAAAGATTGTCCAGCAACATTGGCGTACTGCTGGAGTGCTGGTGCTTGTGACATGCCTCCGGGGCAGATCTCGAAGAAGTACGGTGCCATCCCGCCTGTCCACGTGATGTCCGCCTCCTGACATTGTATGAGGTTATTGGGTGCATTGATGACAAACAGAAGTTGTGCGTTCGTCTTCAGGACGTAAAGGCCCCTGAGAATGAGGAGTAGGGAGAGGCGTCTCATGCACGCTTCAACGGCGTGTCAGAGAACAGCGGTGAAGTACGCGTCTACACTTGCGGCTTGCGGGTGTCGAAGGATGCGACCTTCCGGGGAGAAGGGTAGTGGTAGTTGGTAGTGTGCGTGTTGTCCGAATGCTACTAGAGCAGAAGTTAATCTCAGTGCCGCATTCCACGATGCTGTGCGGCAGCCATCGCATGAACTCACCTCGGCGTACGATGAGGGTGGTAGAGGTGGGTCGCCGATGATGGAACGACAGACCGAACTCTTCTAGTACGGGTACGAGTCGGAGAGGGGAGAGAGGAGTAGCGATGCAAACGATAGGATTTGACGCGTGGGAATCATTTTGGGGCAATTCTGAGACTGCTGTGGCCGGTTACCTAGAGAACATGCACACTGGCAGATGGTACACGGTGCATAGCTCGATATGATCCGCGGTAGTGAGAAGGGCGTATATGCATCAGATGAATGCTTGCAGACGGAGACATAGGGCTCACAGTTATTGAACGAGCCCGGGCCGACGTGTGAAGACGTTGGCGGCTCTGAGCTCGGGACCAAATATCGGGCCACAGCGAGCCAACTCGCTATCACTCAGTGTACTCAGCTCTCGTTGTACTTGCACCGCCATGTTCTGAATGACCTTCGTCGTCAACGTGGTCAATTTTATACGAGTCAGACCAGCTCCCAATACGTCGTGCCCACATACCAACACTATGCGATCCGTCTTGCCCCGTCCGGAGACTGGTGCTACTCATGCGGAGAGGCGCAGTCGAACGCTGTCATCCTAGACAGGCGAGCACTGAGGCTGAATGACGTTGCCTTGCGAGTTTTGCTCCAGGAAAGCCTTGCGACGAAAGGAGCTTTATCCTCCTAGATAAAGTGCGGGAGGCATGCACAACTGACCAGGGTCATCAGCACGGCCAGTACTACGATCAGTGGACGACTAGGACGTACGTATGTAGCCGGCTTCGAGACTTGGGAACGCGTGTACGCGTCGACTGCGGGGACAGCCTTGCGCCGGTTGCCACACGACGCGACACATCCGGCTTAGGGCGTGCGCTTCATGCGTTCCTTCACGTTGGAGCGGAGAGCCCCACACTAGGCCGCTCCCACCTGTGCCTAAAGCCTTTGGCAGGCGGCGAAGGGCTACAAAAGCTGAAGTCCACATTGCACTTGATTTGCATGGCCTGAACTGCACCTACAATTGCAGACAGGTCCTCAGCTTCACCGTTCCTCGGGCGCCCGAAACGGATGGGGACGAGCCTAGAGACCTACCATGAGCGATGCTGCGCAGAAACAATCGACGATGTTGACGTTTTGTCGATACGAGTCTGTCCGACGAGTCCCAGTACAGTAGTGGACGTGGGACTCCCGTGGGTACCCAACCGCTGAGATCTGATCGGGACAGCCACGCGACTTTGTGCGGGGCCTGGAAGTGATGGTACCCATAAATAGGTATGATCTTGGAGGTGGCCGACGAGAAGCATCGGCCCACGACTCCTCTGTACATACTCGACCACGAGGAGGCCGTATGCTACAGTACCGTCTATACGTATGCACCCGGCTTCGAGGTTGGACAATAGTCGCTGTTGAGAGCTCCAAGAGCCTCGCGCGCCAGCACCGTACGGAGCGATTTCGTCCGGCTTACAGCGCGCATTCACGTAATAAGTCACACAGTTCACTTGAGCTGAAAGCCTCCTGGTGCGTGGTCGAGCGAGCGATTACAGGATATAGAGGTGCGCCTCACTCTTGCCCACTCCCCGGCCGCCAAGCGTTCCTTCCATAATCTGCTGGCATTCCTCACTACCGCTCACCGAGCTCAGCGACAATGTCTTCCTCCTCATCGACCCAATCTCAGCCCCGCATAGCCATCGTGGGTGGAGGCCCCGCAGGCCTTGTTCTCCTCCTCACACTTCTCAGACGAGGCATCTCCGCGACACTGTACGAGCGCGAAACGGACAGAACGTCCCGCGCGCACCTCGGCGGCATGCTCGACCTCCACTGGGAGAGCGGCCAGCGCGCGCTGCGCGAGAACGGCCTCGAAGACCTCTTCAGGAAGCACTCGCGGCCCGAAGCCGAGGAGAGCAAGATATACGACAAGAACGGCGCGCTCCTCTTCCACGATCCCGGTAACAGACCTGACGGTGCACAAGTCAACCCGCAGGCGTCCCGCCCCGAGATCGACCGCCGAGTCCTCCGCGACATGCTGATCGACGCTGTCCCTGATCCCGGTGCTATCAAATGGGGTCATAACGTGTCCACGATACGCGCGCTGGGGAACGGCGAGCACGAGCTCACGTTCACAAACGGCACAGTGACCGTCGCGGACCTCGTGGTAGGCGCCGACGGCGCGAACTCGCGCATCCGACGGCTCGTCTCCCCGGCCACCCCGCTCTACCACGGCATCGTCCTCGTCGAGATCTCGCTCGCACCCGAAGACGTCCTCCGCCCCGAGAATAGCGACATCAACGAACACGTCGGCGCGGGCAGCTGCATCGTCCCGCAGGACGGCAAGGTGTGGGTCTTCCAGCGGAACGGCAACGGGCGCATCCGCGCGTACGCATGTCACCGCGCGCCGCTCGAGTGGACTCTCCCGCGCGAGCCCGCTGAGGCTAAAAAGGTCCTGCATGAGCTGTACGTGGACTGGGCCCCCTGGATCCACCACTTCATCGACCAGTGCGACGAGAGCGCGATCTACCCTCGTCCGCTGCTGCACCTCCCTGTCGGCCACCGATGGCGGCACGCACCCGGGATCACGCTTGCGGGCGATGCCGCGCACCTGATGAGCCCGTTCGCCGGCGAGGGCGCGAACCTCGCCATGCAAGATGGGCTGGAGCTGGGTCTCGCACTGGCCGACGCGGCGTCGAAAGGAGGTTTGGGACCAGAGCAGAGGGAGGCAGCGGTCGCGGCGTACGAAGAGGCGATGTTCGAGAGGGCGACGCGGGCCGCGAAGGAGACTTCCCGGAACCTTGATGTGTTCTTTGGGGAGGGCACGCCGAAGACGGTGGTGGTTCTCTTCGATTCGTTGATAAATGGCGGTGGGCCTGAGGCCTGAGGGCGTACTGTGCTTTTTGGCTAGGACACTCGGATATTTCATCACACAAGGATCTCTGGTATTGCCGTGTTTGACTGCTCAATGACGAGCCAAGATGTGGGAGGTATGTCTGTGATGTACATGAACTGTTGCGCAGAGGAGAGGGACTGCAAGGGATTCTTAATGACCACGATACTAGGGGGACGGAAGGGTGACTGCGCTGTCCGAAGTGTAGCAGTGCGTCTGGGATGAATCAACTAGCCAGCCGGACAGCCCTCCACTCGAGCGCATGGAGCCATCCACGGAGCGGATATGTCCCGTACCTCTTGCAGCACCGGATACGTCAAAGGTGGATACGTCTGTGCGGGTCTGCAGAGGTAATCCGTGAGGCAGTCTCGCCGTGGTAGAGTTGACGCCGGGTATAGTGGGGAGCAGGCGAGGAACGGGAGGAACAGGTTCTTCCTCGTCGAAGCTTTTGAGGATCCGGCGAAGTGCAGGACCCACAGCGGGATCGGAAGCGTCGAGCCGCAGTGATACTGCAGGCTTTCCGCGGCGTGCCAGGCGAGGAGCCGACTTCCGGCGTTCGCTGGGACGGCGGGCTGGTGCAGCGACCTCTGGAGACACGCTCTTCCTCGTGCTCGATACCGAGGACGTGGTTCCCGAGTCACTTGTATTTGCAGCTTCGTTGAGCTGGAAGGGGGTTGGTATCGTGAATTGTGACGCTATATACGTTCACCGTGGTAAGCACAGTATCTCCGTTGAAAGGACGGACAGGTATCCAGGACGTGATAACGAACCTGAACGCAGTCTCGACCGTCGAAGATACCAAACCAGCAGAACAAACACTATGGATAGAGCTAGTATCGTCCCAACGACCACACCCACAATGCCGCCCGTGCTAAGGGAACGAGAGGCTCCTGCTTGCTGTGGAATAGCAGACGCAGCCGCGTAGCCAGAACCCGACGAAGCGAGCGGTGCTGAGTTCGGAGAGCTGAGGGTGTTCGAAGATGAGCTGGACAGGTTCGGTACAGTGGTTGGGGCTAGAGCGGTGGAAGGGGAGGCAGTCGCATGGGTCGGACTGGACAATGGCACTGCAGAGTCCCCGGACGAGACTGGCTGGTGGCCCGCGGTCTGAGCGTTCACATTCTCTCGGTTCGCAGATGGGATGGTTGTCCAGGTCATGGGCTGCGAGGATGATTGCGGAATCAAACTAGGGGCAGAAGTGATCGAGGTGGCCGAATTGGAGATGGGGGACGAGGCGCTGGGGGACGGCGCGGGGGTGCCGGCCAGACAGCTGTCTGTGGAACCCCGCTGCACGGTCATGGCCCTCGTCTTCATATGGGCTCCAGTGCTGTCTCTGACCTTGAAGAAGATCGTGGTGCCCGCGGGTATGTCGCTGGGCCATTCAATAGAGTTCTCCGTGATACCGGTGAAACGCTCCAAGCGCATCCGAGGGGAGGTATCCGAGATGACTAAAAGGACGAATGGCGGCTCGCCTCTTTCCCATGTGAACTGGTACGGGACGCATTGGACCGGGGGCTGGGCTGGGGTGTCGACTTGGAGCGCACCAGCCCTTGCAGACAAGGAGGTGACGGCAACCATCGCGAAATGAGCTGCGCAGGAGAGGTGTTAATAAATCAAGAAGGGGAAGCTCAGCCCAACTCACGTACGACCTTGGTGATCTATACCGCTGCAAGTGCCGTTGGTCCGTATTGGAGAGGTTGAGATAGTTGGATACGATGCAGGAACGATTTCCTGTATATACGGTTGAACGACGGGCGAGGGAGAAGTAAGGGCCGACTACGAGGCTCAGTTGTGAACTCGAAGCCCCTTCGAAGGAGCGAACCGTAAGAGCACAAGCGTGCTCAAGTGCGCAAGGTGAAGCCTTGTAGTCCTTCGACCTCCGAAAATAGCTCGGAGCCTTCCATGCGTTAAACATCAACACCATGAAGGTCTTTGACAGATAGATGGCTAGACTCACGTTCTTACGGACCTTCTCGAGCACCGTAGATGCCTGACAGCGTCGCAGAGCGCCGCTGGCTCATACTCCGCGTCGTCCGAAGGGTGATGCATAGCCAGTCGAACAGTTCGTTGTAATCTGGTGTAGAATGTTGAGTAGGTTCAGGCAGCCGGGCCGCCGAAGTCGGAGCGATCTGAACATCTAGCGAAGATCCGGATCGTCATGGATTTCATACTTGTTGGGCAGATGCATACTTGCAGCGCTGATCCTTGGAACCACGACATGTAGACGGGTCCATGGAACGGATAGAGTGGGAACACAAATGCCTCCTATCGCGTACCCTGGGTTGCCGCAATGAAATGAGAAGCCTCGAAATGTGATCGCGATCAGTCGTCCTCGATCCTTCCTCCGCTTTCATCATCCCCCGGCGAAGCCAGATAGGTACCGGGAATCTGACTGTTCCTATGGGTTGTTGTCCGAGGACTCCACAGTGGCCTTGAATCTCACGGTGGGCGTGACGGCGCCGCAAATGAGGGATGCGGGAGAGGAAATAGTATTCAAGGAGTGTTTACAACAGGCTGCGGGTGGTGTCGGTGAGCTACGGGACGGTCCACTGTGCTGAGTGGCGTAGGGAGACTTACGAGGCAGTGCAACAGCGCATGCACGCACATACGCGATGTCATTGAGAAGCAAAGATTTCAATACCTGCTGTACGGAGGTGGAAGGACTGATTGGACATCCGACGAACTGTCAGAAGAGTCCAAGACATCGTCCGGGTGCCCTCCTGCAAGGCGAACGCCCCCATCCGTCTCATATATGCGTTCCCTCCCCGCACGAGCTCTCACTTCGCTCGCCTCACGACGAGCGTCAGAGGTTCGCAGAGTGTCTGTACCTCGACTGAGGCCGTAATCGGCCCCGGGAGCCTCGCTAGGGGTACACTCTTGACCAGGTGCAACGCCAGGACGCGTGCTCTGCGCCGCTCTCCTAATAGATGCGTCCTTGGTCGTGGTCGTCAAAGAGGTCCTCGGCGGTTCCTCGCCAGTCGCACCGCGGTCAGCAATACTCTCGCACTCAGACGCCTCCGCTTCGATTGCAGATGCAGCAACTAGAGTGGTGCCGAGCATACTGCACTCTGAAGTGCGAGTCGGTGGCGCATGTTCACTAGAGGACATTGGATCGGCGGACGAGGCGGCTTTCCCTTCTTTGGACTTTGATGTCTGCTCCGCTTCTGCAATACACCGGAAAGTCCTGGACTGTACGAGCGAGCTCGGAGTGTGTTCCGCATCTGTATGAGGGCCTAGTTAGCGCATGACTTAAAGGCACGAATCCAGACGAACCGCGGGGACTTTTCCTGCGTCGACGACGCCAGATTAGCAGCGCGAGCAGCATGCATAACAGAATCGCTACGCCCAAGGCGATTCCTACAATCGCCCCGATGCTGAGTACGCCCGCGTGCCGTTGCTGTACAGAGGGAGGCGCGGCCGCATTCGTCGGACCGGCTGAAAGCGTTTGTCCTGCCGAATCCGAGGTCGTCAAGGAACTGGTGGATGGATCCGACACGTTCCGCGTTGGTGATGATGGGGACGACGGAACCCTGGCGCTCGCGGGGCCAGTGGGAGCCTCAGGGTTCCCTGTGGACGCACCAGGGATCTGGCTGGCAGCGATCGGCGCCGTCTGCGTAGCCGTGCCCCCTAGAGAAGACTGGTCCTGTGTAGACTCTGCGATGGACGTCGCCTGTGAAGGATCCGGTTGGGAGGGAGACGTGGGAGCGACAGGGAAACCGGTCTCCGACGACGCGTGCGTAAGCGAAGGCGAAAATGTGGATGGGCTGGTGAGTTGGGCAGGTGGTGAAGGGACAGTGCTAGGCGGGCTGCTCGACGACGGCTCAGCTCCCTTGGCCAAGCAGCTGTCGTCAGATCCGTTCTGCATGACGAGGCTTCCGGTCGTAGCAGACGCTCCAGTCGCATCCTCGATTTTGATGAAGAAGGTAGTCCCAGCAGGGAGGTCGCTATCCCAGCGGAATGACGGCCCATTGATACCTGGAAAGCTCTCGACTGGACTGCCCTCCGGCGAGTCGCCCGTTATGATCGAGAAAGTGAAGGGAGACGCAGTGCCGTGCCATGCGAAGTCGAAAGAAACGCATTGTACTGGCGGTCGAGGAGGGGTATCGACCACTAGACCGAACGCTCGGACGCCAAGCGCGAATGATGAGACCATCCGTTGCGGTCTTCGACCGCATCCATTGCTTTCAGTACCGCTGAGTGTTCTCAAGAGCGACAATGTACTCACAAGCGACTGCAGCGTATGTCTGACTTGGCGAGCCCGTGTAGTGCCCCCGTGCACAATGCTGCTTGTGGGATTTACGATGGCTGTCGATAGGAGAAAGAGCGGCGTTCACAACCAGTATGCCTCAGCCTCAGATGACCCAGAAGTGACTGGCGGTATAGGCAATGAACGGATGGGTCCTTCCAGGCGCGGCCTCGTACTGATCCTGGAGGAGGGTTCGTTCGACGAACCGGAGAGTATATGAGGGCATCGCGCTGGAACGCCAGCTTACCAGTATTAGCCAGCCTTGTACCCCTGTGCAGCCATCAGCCGACGAAGAATGTCAGATAGCCGCATTGGCAATTCCTCTGTGCTCACCAACATGTACCCTACTCATGATTGCCCGTGTCATGTCCCGGTGCCGCCCAAGGATAAAATCCATGTACACATACACTGGGTACCCGTCCCGCAAGACGCAGGATATGCGGATGTCAGGATCCACGGTCTTCGAGTATCGCCCCATGTCCCGCCGCGGCGCTGGTAAACGCTGTCAGGCCTCAGAACCCACCTTCTCGTAACCTTACAACCGCTGTCGACCATTGTTCCGAGGGACAAAGGCGAGAACTTTGGGACTGGCAGACCCGAATAGCTGCCCGGAGTTCTTTGATATCAAGCGCGCATGGTCCCGGAACCTTTCGCATGCACGTCAAACACTTGAACTATGTGAGAACGGCGGAATCCGCAATCACAAAGTCGCAAACTTCGCGATACATGCTCATCAACGCTGGCAACACCAGCTGCTGGTTGCGAAAGTCGGGGCATATGAGAACATGATGCCGTGAACGGCAGGTGCATCCAGATAGCCTAGGTGTTCATAAGCGTTTAATTCCGGATCCTCGAGCGCGCAGCAGAGGAACTCACATAAAAGCACGATCACCGTCCGAGGAAACCCGAATTCACCCTCCGAGTGTTGACAAGCTTCCTACGCTTCAGATGCAGAGCTCGGATACTGCGCGTACGACGGCGGCATCGTAGAGCTCTCGCTCAACGCTCCTAAAACGTCGTCGTACGCCGCGGGTGTCCACCTCTGTGTGTTCTCGTCGTCGGGCCGACCTCCTGCAAGGCGTATGCCGCCGTCCCGGGATCTGCGAAGCGCGCGGAAGTACAAGGGCCTGTACGAACTCGGTCCAGATATCGCGCCCTGTGCAGATTCTGGTGACGATGGGCGGGCGGTCGTTAACGGAGTAGACGATGCAGCAGCCGAAGCCTGGTTGTGGGCTGACGGCATTGACAGCGCACGCGCGAACCATGCCGAGCGCGATACCGGTGGAGTATGCAGAGGCTGACTGTGAGGTGATGGGCGGGTCGTCTCTGGCATGCTGGAGACGTTCACCAATTCTCCGCCAGGCGAGGCCTGTACATGTTCCTGAGGATCGCTTCGAAGATTAACTCCTCGTCAGCTGGAGATGCGTTGAAATGTGAAGCTTGGCTCGCAGAGATGTCACTGTACGGAGTCGGATGAGGCGCTGCTTCATGTGCGCGGAAGAGGGCGAGCTGCTTCATGGTGCGTGAGTCTGCCAGCTCGCTACGAGCATGCCCTACAGAATGCCGCGTTGACGACGGATAGCCGCTCTCGTCATGCGCGCTCGCAGGCGTATACGGGACCACCGGTAAGGCCAGTACCCCATACTCTGCCATAGCAGGTGGAGAACTCGGGGAACGGTCTTTGCCAGCAGGAGGGGCCGAAGACGACGGCTGATCAGCTGCATGGGCCACATACCCGCACGACCCGGTCCGCATCCGCAGTCAGATAATGCTGAGAGAATATATGCCGCGGACGTACCGAACGGAGTGGCGGCGAGAGACTCCGCCGCTCGCTGCCGGGCTTACGCACGCATACGGAGCCACCACAACGCAGAGATGGACAAGGCAACACAGCCTAGCACGCTCACGACTATCCCAACAATCATGCCGGTCTGTGAGGGCTTCTCTGCAGCGACGCTTACAGGTGCGGGCGTCCCGGTCGGTGTGGCACTTGTGGTCGGAGCAGATGTCCCGCTCCCACTTTCCGGCGGAGACTACGTATAAGAAAGAGTTTCAGGGGATGCACAGACGACTGCATTGCACGCACTGATGCAAGTCCCGCATTTGCACTAGAGGTGGCACCGGCCGAGCTCCGAGAAATTTTCGTTGAGGAAGACTGCGCACTAGACGCACTGCTTGTTGCTGGCGTTTTCGTGGGCGTGGATCCGGCCGAGCCAGCTGTACTAGCCGGAGGCCGCGATGTAGTCGTGGTAGATGTCCCGCTAACCGGGGGCGTGGCCTCAGTGGTCGGATTCCCACCAGGAGGCTGGCTTGCAACGGTGAACTCCATATAGTCGAACCAGAAGAAGGCGCCAAAGTTCGTCACAGTAATCAGATGTTGTGTCGGCGAGAGCGAGCGAGAGGTATAGACGAGATCACGGTCAGACTGAGCGTTGACGGGATCGGACGTCGTCCAGAACGTCGGCACGCCACCATCGATGGAGAAGGACGCGTTGGAGAGGTATGTCCCGACAGGACGACGGGATACGAAGACCTTGATCTGCGTGCCTACAAGCAACCAACACCTCCGTCGGACAGCTCTGAACAATGACGTGCTCGGCCCTACCTATGAAATCGAAGGAGACGCTTGCGCCGCTTTGGTTCGTCCACGCTTGATGGCTCCCAAAAGTGAGCGGATCGCCGTCCGGGATCCAAGTCCAGTGAACATGCCAAAATTGGTATCGTCCACATCCTCGACCTGCGCCAGAACATACGGTAGCACGGCAAGCACGTAGACGACCCAGACACGCAGCAGCATCGTGCAGGTAGAGAGCGCAGAAGGAGAGGAAGTTGGTCAGAGAGGGGTGGCGAGGTGATGAGGAGCCAGGACATAAGGTGACAAGCTTGGGAATTCGACCCTCCACTGCTGGTCAGTTCCTGACGCTAGCGGGATGCCATACAGCTCATCCTCGTGAGCGTTTCAGCGGATGAGCCGACCGTTGCTCGCCCTGGGCGTCGCCGTAACAGCAGAGCTGAGAGCGGCCAGGTTTTGGTCCATGAAAGAAAACGATGTGAGGTGTAGAGACGATGGAAGGTCATGCGGCTACAGGTGCGTGGGGGCAAGGATAGCGTCTTTGAACACGATTGAAGATCAGTAAAGCGCTGACTTCGGCTATGAGTACCGCCTACTTGAGGTGTCTTCGAGCATACCATGAGGCAGAGAGAGCATGTCCGCTTACCTGGCTCGGGCGAGGCGCACCTGCCATATTCAAGACGCCTTTGACCGCTCAACCGGAGTGTACTTCGGAAAATCACGAGAGGCCACCTACCTGATTCAAGCGCGAGCACCGTACTGCAAGTAGACAATGAGACGAACATGTAACCACTGTGGGTTTATGAAGACAGCATTTTGAGACACAAGTACTTACACAGGAGACAGGCATCCACTGAGAGGCGAGCGACCCCATAGAGACAGATCCACGCGCAGTCCTGCAGCGGTCACCGAGAGCCCTACGACCTGACCATGGCACAGCGGTTCGTAGTCGATACTGTACGCAGCAGGTTTGGGGTTGTGAACACGAGCTCGAGAGCACCAGACTGGTAGTGAGAGATACGGGTGGCATCTTGGAGTGTATACACTTCGGCAATACAATATTCAATACGCAAAGGCCTACGAGGGTTTGCGCGAGCGGGTGTGTGAAGAGACGGCCGGTCCACGTCAGAAACATTCGGGAAGTTCCAAGAGGATTGCTGAGCAAGACGAGATAACACGCAATCGTGCGTGGTCACCACCCAGATGACCAACACCAGCATCGGCCACGAGAGCGGACCAATTTGCATGGCGGTAGAGTCGTCAGATGGCCATAGACGTAGATACAGCTGACAGGCCGCAGGCGGCGGAGGAATGGGTGCACAAGGAGGAGCGCTGCTCGTCGTCGAGGACGATGAGGACGAAGGAAAAGGCGATGGTCGGGATTCGGGCGGGGCGCTGCCGGGCGCCGTGGGAGGGTGCACGTGACAGTGACATATGGGATTACATCATTATCAGAGTGCGGTGAGGACGATCAGGAGGACGATGCGACGATAAATACGGACAGACGGACGCTATCCTCCTTCAATCTCTGCGTTCGGTCTCCCACATCCTCCTCAACGACCACAACACCTTGCTCAACATGGCCCACGTTCTCCCCGACCTCCCCTACGCCTACGATGCTCTCGAGCCCTTCATCTCGAAGCAGATCATGGAGCTTCACCACAAGAAGCACCACCAGACCTACGTGAACGCCCTCAACGCCGCCGAGCAGGCCTACGCCAAGGCCTCCACCCCTAAGGAGCGCATCGCTCTCCAGTCCGCGCTCAAGTTCAACGGCGGTGGTGAGTATTCGTCGCATTACTGCACGCGATAAGACGCGATTGACATTTACGCTGCGCCGCAGGTCACATCAACCACTCCCTCTTCTGGAAGAACCTCGCGCCTGCCGCCTCCGAGGGCAAGGGCAACGGTGGTGTTCTCCGTGATGGCCCCCTCAAGGAGGCTATCACCAAGACCTTCGGCTCGTTCGACTCGTTCAAGAAGGAGTTCAACGCTACCACCGCTGCCATCCAGGGCTCCGGCTGGGGCTGGCTCGTAAGTAGCTCTTGCATTTTGTAGGTATTGCGGTGAAGCTAATCGTGCGCTGCGATTTTAGGGCTACAACCCGCAGACCAAGGTTCTGGAGATCACCACCACTGCTAACCAGGACCCTCTCCTGAGCCACGTTCCCATCATCGGCGTCGACATCTGGGAGCACGCCTTCTACCTCCAGTACCTCAACGTGAAGGCTGACGTGAGTGCTTGCCCGTCTCTTCTACTGCAAGTTTCGTTGCTCACATAGTCCCACAGTACCTCAACGCCATCTGGAACGTCATCAACTTCGATGAGGCCGAGAAGCGCTTCCTCGAGGCTCAGTCTGGCGCCAAGCTCTAAGCATGCGCGCGGACGCTCGTTGCTGACAGCGTTCGATGTCGGGGATGATTGAAGTAGTACCAAGAAAACTTGTAAGAGGAGGATGGAAGAGGCAAGCTGCATTTGTATATTACCGCGACCCAATGGATGCTGCATGTTATGCTCATTCTGAGATATCACTCGGCGGATGATCACTTCCCTATAAGGTAGTGTGTCCTGTGCTATCGTACTAGACAATGCCGGGTGCGAGAAGGATTTGAGTGATGGTGGGATGCATGGTGGGATGCGTCCATATGCACATGGTAGGGTACTGTACGCCTTTCTCGGCGGATTGAGGGTTCAAGCTTTCAGACACGGCAAATGTCGAGGTGCTTTCGTAGCCTCGTGCTTTTAGCGCACGTCCATCCTTCCTTTGACCTACTCCGCATGCAGACTCTGTGCGAACCCGGTCTAGGGAGTCGTTGTCGGTAGCGATTGGAGATAACCTGGTCCTCCATCTTCTGACCTGAGAATCTCGTCCCACAGATCTCTCCAGGCTACTACTGTATGGCATCGCCGTCGGGTTGTCACGGAGTTCCAGCCCCGGGTTAGTCCATAGAAGGTGAATGCATGCCTACACATTCACTTTGGACGTACCATCGCTGAATCGGATGCGCCACGCGTTCGACAGCTACGATCATCATAATTGAGCTTCATCAGAGAAATGGAGCTCCAAGACAGGTTATCCTCTATCAAGCACACTTCTACGCAATCCGTGCCCTCTATTCAGCATACTCGTAGTGGTGCGTATGTCTGACCACCTCTGCGTGTTCAAACACCTCAGTATGACCTCCGCGAGGGTATCATTCTCAAATCCTGCAGCGCAGAGCGAGCCTGAGACGAACGCACGGCAAAAACGCATCTCTTCTTGGCCATGGCTTCCATTCGTTCGCAAATTGTCGTCATGATATCGCATCCTGAAGATGTATGCCCTCGACGCCGCTTATCAGGTGTATTTAGCCCATGGGCTTCGCGCATCCTCGCCCGCACCCTCCCCCGACTCGCCGCTCCGTACCGACTGTGCGCCGTTTGCAGCTATGTTCGCCCTATCTCCATCATCAAGCGACGTTGAACCGAAGCTGTATGACGCATTTCGCGGCGTCTCTAAACGTCTTCCCACCTTTACGATATGGCGATCAACTATATCCAACGTCAAGCAAACAACCATCCAGCGTCCCGCGAGCACTACTCCGCCGCCGTTGCCTCCAATATTTTCTACGACCCAGACCGTTTCCAAAACGAGCTCCATCACGCCGCCGACGACGACGGAGGCTTCCTTATCCGACCCGTACGCCACCAGTCCACCTGCGACGGCCTCTCCCACAACGAGTCCTACGCCCCACCCACCTCCCTCGGCCTCGTGGATAAGTCAACCGCCGTCGTCAAGTGACTCGGATGCTCCGGACTCGACACTCGTGTTGGGCCCCACTACGAGTGAAACAGCGATCTCGGTACCCTCTGTCACCTCTGTGAGCAGTCTCTCGAGGACACCGCAGATTACGACCGTGTGGCTAGCAAGTAGCGCTAGTCCCACTCAGGATCCGAGCGGAGCGCGCTCGGGGACGACAGAGACCGTCGAGAGGATTGTGGTAGCCGTCGCTTGTGTCTGTGTGCTGGCGCTGTTTCCCATGGCATGTTGGCGGTGGAAGAAGCGGAGGAACCGGAAAGGAGCTGCTTCCGCGGGTGAGTGTAGCGCATAGTAGTTGATTGATTCATAGTGAACGTCTGCTCACTGATGCGACTTGTCACGCAGGCGGTACACCAGGTGCAGTTATGCAGGAGCAGTTGCCGCACACGTCCGCAGTCACCGACAGCGACATCCTCGCCCCAACTGGCTTTCTTTCCGGAGGGGCTACGGTGATAGAAGCCCGAGAGAAATCCCCTGCGGAAATTGAGGATCCTTCCGCGTCTCTCTCTCCGGGCTCCTCCGGCACACTCTCATACACCGACGCTCTTTGCCCCAACTCCCCACCCCTCACCCCGAATTCACTAGCTGGACCTGCACCGCAGCAATCACACATAACGTCATCCCAGCCGGTCACGTCTCTCAGACCCTCCGATACGCCATACCAACACGTTCGTTTCAGGCCGTTACCTGTTCCCATCCCTCGCTCTGGCCTTAGTTGTCCCCCTGAAGAGAGGGGGAGCGTTTGGAGCGTCATGGAGGTGGCGGACGCACATGATTCAGTTCACAGTGTCTATGGAGGCATTGGCGCGGAGGCTGAGATGGACCCGCCGCCTGTATACAGTCGGTACTAGGTACTAGGTGTCTGACGCATTCTGTACTCGTGTCGCCTCGATGTACTATCAATTGACGGACGCAACTCGCCCCACACTCCTTCAGGACTGCACCATATGTACAGTACAAGCGCGTACGCGCCGTTTGTAACGTCTGCGTCCCAGTAATCATTGCCGCTAGTGATGTGACGTACCTCTGTCAAACGCGCACGGCGCGTCTACGGGTATCAGACTATGTGCATCGTCCAGGTGACCCAGTTTATGTTCAGCTTGTTCGGCACAAGGATGAGTAGGTCAAGTTGACAGCACTGATTTTTTGGGACCGAACCCTGACGAGTCCATGAGGGAAAGATAAGCAATTGTAGGCTCACCGCGGGCTTGCAATGGCAGTTGTCGAACGCTCAGACGTTCCCAGAACTGTGGTTACGGCGGCTGCCCACGATTTGTGGGGCCGCTTGACATGGATTCGAGCAAGGCATCATCCGACGAGCTGAGCAGTAGGTATCATTTGTCTCTTCAATCACAAGTCGGGGTACACGGCCTCGGTTCAATACACTCGGAGTAAGATTCTTGAGCTTCACGGAGATTCGACCCGTTGAATAGAGCTTATTTGCAAGCGCAAAATGCATTGCATTGCCTGCCTCATATTTCAAGGCGCCCAAGGTTTCCGCCATATGATTGGCTGAGGGACACTCTACCCAATGCTTTTTGCCTTTGCAAATAAGCTCTGGTGGTAACGAAGACATTCGAGAGCGGCCGTTGCCGAAGCGGTTCGTAGCCTCGTGTTACTGAGCGCTACCGTCGTCTTAACAGACTCATCTTCGAGCAGGTGCACCGGCGGCGCCCCGGGGCCTTACCATCCTTACCGGTCTGCTGTCATGACGACACGGGTAGGATCTCTCGCTCCGAACTACTCCACATCCTGTGTACTCATGGCTTATGATCCGGAATCCGCTCTGCGGTGCATCAGTGGACTCTACCCTCTGCGAAGTTCCTATTGAGTATGCTGTCGTGGTTGTCGCTTCCTCCATGGAAGGCGAGTGTTCCGTCTACGCATCTTTCCTGGAATATCGCCTTTGTATGGGTCTTCCCTTCATCAGTCCTGATTGTCAGTTGTGAGATGAGCAAGAGGAAGGAATGTACACGAAGCTTGCTGCCGCGCTGCCATCTGGCAAGTGCTCTTCAAGTTCGTGCTCAACTCCCTCGATCGAGGCAGGCCAGAAACCAGTCGAGATTTCTGTCACAGGCTTCCTACGGGCTTCAACATGATAGCCATCTTCGTATACGTACGCGCGGGCATCATAATCAAATCCTACAGTGCAGAGTAACCTCCGGATGAGCACCCCTGAGCACCTGCTTCTCATGTGCGGGGTTCCCTTCCATTGTAGACTGATGTCGCGATACCACATGTCACAGATGAATTGATTCTAGTTCGGCTCTTGGGCATATATAGTCCGAATGCTCGTGCCCCGGCGCAACCACTGGCCATTTCTCCATCCGTCCATCGTGAGGCTCCAGGTCAGTTCGCTCGATTTCTTCCAGGGTTTGAAGTCCGACCATTGAATACGTGTTGTGCTCCCTAGCCTCTCCATGTGCCGTCAGCGCCGCATCATTGAGTTCCGTCGGAATGTGATGGACGCAGGCCTACCGTTTACGATATTCCCAAGTCTCAGCCCGACCACCACGGTCGCTCCGCAGACACACATAGTTGGTCCATTGCAAAGCGCTTCGGTGACCCTCCGCGAAACACCCTTACCGTCCACGACCGCCCCCACGACCGCCCAGGGTACGACCTCTGTCCCATCGCCGGGCACGATAGCGCCCACTTCATCCGACCCGGATATCAGCTTTCCTTCAATCACAACTCCTACCGACACCCGGGATTCCTCCCCAACTGAGGTCTCTTCTGAATTCGACCTACCGTCGTCATCGGACGTGAATGCGGTAGATTCGACCCCTATCTTCGACCAGACGACCACCGAGACCGCGACTGCGGTCGTCCCAGTAACCTCCTATATCAGCATTACCGGGAGTACCCAGGCTACGACCGTGTGGCTGTCCGGCACTACCGCCGTGCCCAACCCCAGCGCAGCGCCTTCGGACTCTACAGCTCCTGTCGAGAAGATTGTCATAGTCGTTGCCTGTGTCTGTCCAGTGACATTGGTGCTCCTGATATGTTGGATGTGGAAGAAACGGAGGCGCACAAAGAGGGATGCTGTCATCAGTGAGTATTGCGAACACACGGCTTCACTGAGACTGCCTGCTGAACGTTTGGCTTGTTACCTGATCTCGTATCGCGATGCAGACGACGCACCGCATGTCCTCTCGCACCAGGAACCTCAACGCACGTTCACAGTCGACAACGGGGAATTGCCAAGCCCTATCGGCTCTCCCTTCCCTTCAATGGGTGCAAACGCCATCGGTGATACACAAGGCGAGAAGCCTCGCGAATTCGACGAGCATGCTACACCTCCCTTGCGACGCTCCTCCAGCACCCTCTCATACATCAACTCTCTTGCACCCGAGCCCACCTCCCTGAATACAATGCCACCGTCTCAGCCGCAGCCCGCGCTTTCCCCGTGCTCAATGCCGCCCACGTCCCTTGCGCCGTACCAACGTGTGGGGTTCAGGCCATTACCCATGCCCGCCCAATTGCCGCCCTCGGGACGTACACCGTTTTCTGGCCCGGAGGACAGGGGCAGTGTCTGGAGCGTCATGGAGGTTTCAGACGCAAGGAGTACATTTCACGATGCCTATGGAGGTATCGGCGGTGAGGTTGACATGGACCTGCCGCCCATATACAGTCGGTACTAGTCTCGCAAATTCCGGACATGCACTGCCAGGACCATGTACTTGATATCGCTGATGGACTTTCCCTCGTCCCGTGCTCACACTCCTTCAGCTTTATACCACCGGGAATATCGCGTACGCGTCATCAATAGCAGCTGCATATGTGTGTAAAGTACCTGTATTTCTTGTCGAGAAATCAGTATTTGACCTTTGTCCGATGTGCTGGAGACCGCTGGATAGGCTTCACGACTCGAGTGCTACTATCCCTGGTGGGGATCTGCAACTTGACAAGGTAATGCAACTCATCTCTCCCTCATCCCCCGCTCAACGCATCAACCTCGTTCTTGTTGCATTCGATTTGGACTGTAAGTAGACCGCCATATATGAGAATTGGAGTGAAACGGTGAATAATCGCGTCCTCGAGGAGCGAATTACATGTTTTCAGCGCCGATTGTACGCTCGCAGCACCAGTGGCACCAAGATCTCACCATAACCACTCACACAATGCTCCTCAAACGTTCACAGTTGCCTAAATCATACAATCCCGATACCTTTGTCAAACTCGATCTGTATTCACGAAGCTAGTCACGAGGGGCAATGGCCCATGCTCTGGCCTGGAATAGGCAGGGGAAATGGGGTGAATTGTTCTCCTGGTTCTGGTCCGGAGCCAGTCTAGGAATCCGGACAATAGAACACAAAGCGCCGCATTGATCGCGTTTCTTATCGATAAGTAGGTTTACTTATCCAGATTCCGGACCCGAACCAGGCTGGTAACCAGGTTGTCGACAGGAGTCCAGTTCAGTTCAAATTCCTGGCCTGTTCAGGAGGGAAGCACGGGCCAATGCCCCTCGTGAGTGCAGGAAATGTGCACAAAACATAACGATAAGCGCCCGGTTTGCATTACCCCAACGTTTGGCACCTTCTGAACCGGAAGTGCTCCGAGGCCCGCTGTAGGCCATATCTCTTGACGGAAATCGATAGAGTCATAGTGAAGATGTCACGGAATGTCGTTATGAAAGCTGAAGCGGCGCGGAGACGATTTTACCAAGTTATAGCCCGAACAGGTGAAAACCTGCAGATTCCCCCAAGAGATAGTACGTACTATGCACGGCGCGCGGCGGCTAAGTCGCTGACGAGTTGCCTCGGCACCGGCAGGGCGTACTATCACTGGCGGTCGCACAAATATCCAGCGCGACGATGAACGTAGGAGGCGAACGGCGATCATTGTCTTGCAACTCGCGCTTGCCCCGGCGAACGAAGAGTATCCTCGCGCAGCGCTTCAAGCCTCAACCTCAATCCGAACAAATCCTTCGCGAGCGACCTACCCAGTACCGTAACATGTCGGCTACACCCGCTTCCGAGAGTAACCCCCAGCCCCGGATCGCGATTATAGGGGGAGGTCCTGCGGGACTGGTACTCCTCCTCACCCTCCTCAAGCGCGGGGTGCCCGCGACGCTGTACGAGCGCGACATCGACAGTACTGCGCGCGCCAACCTAGGCGGCACTCTCGACCTGCACTGGAATAGCGGACAGCGCGCTTTGCGCGAGAACGGGCTCGAGGAGGTCTTCCTGAAGAACTCTCGCAGCGAAGCCGAGGAAACGAGGGTTTGCGGCAAGGATGGCACGCTGTTGTGGCATAACTCCCCGTCCGACAAGGCAGGGACCGCTGTGGAGTGGTCGCGCCCCGAGATCGACCGTCGCGTCCTCCGCCAGATCTTGCTGGACGCCTTGCCCGACCCTAGTGCCATCAAGTGGGGTCACGCCCTCTCCTCCATCCTGCCCTTGGACGATGGCCAGCACGAGCTCACCTTCGCGAATGGACTGGTCACGGTCGCAGACCTCGTAATCGGAGCCGATGGAGCTCACTCCCGCGTTCGCCCTCTTGTCTCCTCGGCTACACCCATTTATCACGGTGTCAACGGGGCCGAGATATCGCTCGCACCTGCCCGCGCTGCCCTCCCGGAAAACCAAGACATCGCAACGAACGTCGGCGTGGGGAGCTGCTACGCCGCACAGGATGGCAAGATCCTAGCGTTCCAGCGCAATGGCGACGGACGGATCCGAGCGTACGCCTGGCATCGTACCACGCTCGACTGGTCACTCCCACGCGACCCTGCGGCGGCGAAGAAGGTGCTCCTGGATATCTATGCGGACTGGGCGCCATGGATGCGCAAGTTCATCGACGAGTGCGATGATGACGCGATCTACCTCCGTCCGCTATTCTATCTCCCTGTGGGACACTGCTGGTTGCATACGCCCGGAGTGACGCTCATTGGGGA
The DNA here is from genome assembly GCA_022385805.1 of Pilatotrama ljubarskyi. NCBI lineage: Eukaryota > Fungi > Basidiomycota > Agaricomycetes > Polyporales > Polyporaceae > Pilatotrama > Pilatotrama ljubarskyi. Next base: position 39,971 of record MU277783.1, read on the forward strand.
TGCCGCGCACTTGATGAGCCCGTTCGCGGGTCAAGGCGCAAACCTGGCCATGCTGGACGGACTCGAGCTGGGGCTGGTTGTGGCAGATGCCGTAGGGAACAGAAGGGGTTCGAAGGACAGGGAGGCGGAGATCGCAGCTTGGGAGGAGAGTATGTGCGAGAGGGCCAAAGGACAAGCCGCGAGGTCGTATAAAAACCTCGAACTGTTCCTTGGCGCAGAAGCCCCTCAGTCCGTGGCCGACAACTTCAGACGTGTCGCAGAACTGCGTCGCGGTTAGGTATTTCGGTAGGACGTCGCAAAATCTTCACATATGGGCTTGCAAAGTCTGTATATGTACAATGAGTATCATCACTACAACGCGGGCTATGATATTACCATCGGCGACTGCCCAGAGAAAGGTCACATGCACGATCATCATCGACCGCGGATTTACTGAGACTCCATGACCACGACTCGTCCCCAGGCGGCTCACCATGACAGGAGTTTTCGACGAGGAGGTCGGAATGCAGAGGAGCGCTGTACGTGGTCTCGAGCAGGCTGCCTTCCTGGCCCAAGTACTCGATGACTTGCACTCGAAGTTATCCGGGAACTGCAGAATCCGGTAAGTAGCCTCGTGGCAATTGGCGCGCGTCCGCTGAGCGCGCAGCCTCGGGCCATTGCTCTTGCAACGGCGTCCATTGTTACTATCACCACTATGGCATACTTGAAGGTCTCCGGCACGAAGATACTCTTTCCTGTTCGACTCTCGCCCTCATGAAGTCTCCGACTTGCGACGAACCTACAGGACCACAGCATTATCATTGGAAGTCTACGAGGTTCACACTACGCTCTCATTGCATCCGTGTGCGTCTCAGAGGGTGTGAAGCCCGGGAGTCATGGGAAGCAAATTCATCGACTGTTCTTGATCGAAAGCTGCAAGGTACGGTTTCGGAGACCGCATGAAGAACGACCGTTGGGCATACAAAGGCTCGACGCCCGTTGGTCCGGTCTCGCGGCGAACCTGCTGTGGTCAATGGAAGAGTGCTCCTCGTGATTGTTGACTTCGTACGAAGTCCGTTACAACAATTATCTATTGTCTGTGCCGTACACTTATCGCTTCGTCTCTCATAGGAACCTTGCGCAATGCAGATGAAGGGTACTCGCAAGAGACACAGGTCAGAAAATGACTGCTTCCGGCCGTCTACGTTCGCTATCTCCAATGAGAGGGATACGAGGGTATGTTTTTATTTGCACCCTTCACTTTCCGGCTTACCCCATAATGATAGGCGATCACAGCGATCCGGATTCTCATGATTGATATTCGAATTCGTGCCCTCACGCGCATTGATTGTCTCGCCATGGGTGAGCAGTCGTCGAATATCCGGCTCATGTCGGTCTGATCTGTTTCTGCCCAATGGCATCCATCTGCTCTCAGGCGTCAAGTCTGTCCTCACCACTCTTCCACTGTCCTGACTTTCCCTTCCTGTCTATACGAGGCTCTCAGAGTCATCCTTATTCATACCGTACAGGCAGCGATACCCGTCCTCGTCGAGTAGCGCTGCCCTGCAGATCAGGCGGTACCGGTTCGACTGGTTCAGCTCTAACGCGAGACACACGTAAGTGTGCTATCAGCTTCTGCCTGGACCAGCGATGAGCCTGCTAATGCTAGCACATACAGAGATGCATATTCTAAGACGTGCTCCTGGCGCATCTCGGCGGGCATTTGGTAGCCCGTTTGGCGGTTGCTCGGGCTTCTTCCCTCCCTTCGGCTTTCAATGCACCACAGATGAGACGTCCGTCGCGATGTCGTCCACGACGAACACTCCGACATCCACTCCTCAGCAAGCCCCGTCGCCCTCGAAAACCACCATAATAGTCTCTCCGACTGTCGTCACTTCCGTCGTGGTCGTCACTAGCGGTGCTACTGTCACTACGGGCACAACTTTGACCTCGGGCACCACTATGACTTTTATTTTGACTCAAAATCCTTCGCCCTCTCATTCCGCGGTGTCACCGTCAGATTCTTCGTCTGGAATCACGCATACAGGTGCTTCTATGTCCTCATTTTCCGCCTCCCCCCCTACGCAGCCCAGCGCAACCCCGCCTCAGACAGTCATAGAAACAGCGACATCTCTCGTCCCCGTCCAATCTACGAGTCCTATTCCAACGGGATCGACACATATTGTCAAAACCTCCTCGGCATCGAGCACCACGGTCGTCGCGACTCAGCCTTCCCAGCAGGGGTCGCGCGGACTGACCCCCGGAGAGCTCGCGACGATATGTATTGCGTGCGCAAGCGTGCTTGCTCTCTCGGTCATCATTTGGAAAGCCTGGAAGAGGAGGGCCAACTTGGATGCTGGTGAGTAGTCGACTTTGAGGGCAGACGGTTCAAGATGCTGAGACGAGGGATCTCGTCAATAATAGATCTTGCTGACCCGGAGGGCGGAAACAGCGGCCCGCAGCCTAACCTATCCGGATCTATCGTTCGGGCGTCGGAGCCATCAGCTCTCCCTCTTCCCTTTGTTTCGCCTGGAAGCGCTCATGAATCCGTAGGAGTGGATATCCATGGAGAATCGGTCCCAGATGACCACGAGTACTTGGCGGAAAAGCGAGACACGATCTCCAGGTGCTCGGATGATGGCGGGGAGACGTCTTCGGCTTCCGCGTATTTTTCTACTGCTCTCTCTGCGCTGCCTCTCGCACCGGGCCTAGTCTCCGGAAGTGGTGTTGGAGCGGGAACGGCTCAGGCACGGCGCTTGCACTTCTCGTGGGACGAACCGCCTCCCACCCCGGAGTTCCATCCCATATGCTGGAGGACGAGTGAAGTTGTGGCATATCAGCGGTCTCGGGGCGGGGAAGGCAACCTCATGGCGGTCTCGGAGAACTTCGATTCTTCGCGCGACCCGACGCATGTGGCGGTTTTGGCTGCCGAAGTCGGGGAAAGCGAGGTTGATCTGGGCCAACCGCCAGAGTATAGTCGATACTGAGTACAGTGCTGTCCATGTGGGGCGAACGGCATGCCCGCTCGTGTATATGTAAAGGTGAGTCCTTGCGTGGGGCCGATCTGAAGTAGCGACGGTGGCTGACTTGTTGCAGATGGTCACAGTGTTATCATGTACGCGCTTCTAGTTCCCTGTCGATGCAAAGTCAAGCTGCGAACGATAGTGCTCTCTTCTGTGCTTGTCGGACAGATGCTCGTACTCTGCGACAAGAGCGTATTCCTTAATCGCGAGCCGTTCCCTTGTGCCAATGGTAGTAGTTCAGTCTCGTGCAGTGTGACGCAATGCAGGCTCAGGCCAATACAGTACTCATTCTTTGCCTGGTAGGCTGCGACGCTTCCGATGTTGCTGCCATCACACCCAGATGCTTCTCGAGATGATGTGGGCAAGACCATGGCTGTGCCTGTCTTGCGGACGTCGGTATCGGCCGGGGCGGAACAGACAGCTCTTCGCCACACCGAGGCTAGAAGTACGTTGCTCACTCACTTACCATGGCTAGGCTGATTGCATGTAGCGAGTATGCTCACAGCACCTGCGAGGACATCACTGCAACATGGATGAGCGTGAAAGTGAGGCACAGATTTGTGGCCGTGATCTCTTATGGAAGTGCCCGCCTGATTTGGTTTATTTTGGCAGATGGACCCGGAGGACCGCAGCGACGAACCTCGCGGACTGCTGCCGGTCTGCCTCTTCGATCCGCGAAGCCTCCAACTCTCGACACGCTCCCTCTTGCGACTTGAACCTTGCATGACAGGGTCTCAACATCTCAAATACGACACTGCTGGCGCTTTTTGCGTTTCCTCAGCTCAACGCCCCTGCCAGTTCGACAAACGCACAGCAGTAGCTCCAAACTCTCCCTTGCCAGCAGGTCGCGCCAACTCTGAAGAATCAGGAGCCGCTCTGGTTGGTGTCCCGAGACCAAGCAGAACAGTACTCGGCGTTCTCGCAGGTACAGCATATCTCGCTTGGTCGCAGCTCGAGAACAGCGTAACGGCTGAGTGCGTTGACAGCATGCGTTTATGTTCAGTTGACTGACATCTCGCTTGGCACTATGTAGTGCCCGCCGTCTCCCTGTCTTCGAGCTCTGCTGTCACTTCGCATATTAGCTGGACATCCGACACGCTGCCTGCCACCGTGACTACCGACCCTGCTGGCCCTTCAATGTCCAACACTCACAGTGCTGGTCCATCAACAACCCATTCCACCGAGGTATCGAGTCCCACGATCGCATCATCGAGCGCACGCACTCCCCCTGTGGGTCCTGGAGACATGTCAACGAAAGACTCGTCCACTCCTACCATCATTCACGACTCTTCCTCCCTCCCCTTCAGCAGCTCTCCGGAACAGATCACTAGTGTACCTCCACACGCCTCAGGGCCAAGACTGGCCGAGCCAGTGACGACCATACTGCCGAGTACCGCGTCTTCCAGAATCCCCTCGCATGCTCAGGCGCCCACACCAATAGCTCCCGTGACGACAGCACCGTCGACTGCCGAGTCTCTACCCTCGAGTACTCTCAGCTCGTCCCTGAATCAGCCCAGCGCATCATCCCCTCCTTCGGATTCCGATGGCGCCCCGACCTCAACGTCGACCCAAGATCCTCCAGCACCTACTCAGGACAGTTCTACAAGCATTAGCACATCCACAACCTCTGGGAGGACTCTCCGGATCATCGCTGACCCTACTACCATTCCCGGCGTCGTCTCATCTACGACTACGCAGGCCGAGATTGGACCCCCTATTTCTGTTGGGTTGGCCAGTAGCACCCCTATTCTCCTCAGTTCGGTTGCATTCGATCCTAAGGCTCCAGCAAGTGACCGTTCCAGCCTTGCACCCCCAACGATTGCCTCGTCGAGCAATGCGGACTCTTCGCAGACTCCGTCTGGGACTACAATTCCAGAGTCGAGCGCCGTGGATACACCGAATCCCACTGCTGTGTTCTGGCCTGCCCCAGGATCGGACGGTTCTGGCGGTTCCTTGATGCCAACCACTGCTATCCAAACGAGTGCCGGAGCCGGCAATGGGCCTTTGACGGCTAGCGTCTCGCCTCTTTCCTCTATGGCCACGATGACCGACGTGACTCCTCAATCCAATGCTACAAGACCCACGGACGGTCGGACGGATGCGCCTGACGCTGGAGCCATAGCTGGGATCTGCGTCGGCGTCGTGTGTGGACTCGGACTCACCGTAGCTTTGTTCAAATTATTACGGGCGCGAAGGAAGAAGAGCGCCTCGGCCACACTTTTCTGTGAGTTATCTTCCCACGCGCGCACTGAGCGACCTTCGCTCACATTAGATAAATTGCACAGCGAGAGATCGAGGATGTGGTGAGAGCGTCGCGAACCTCCGGTTGAGCTCGGAGGCTCCGACAAACACCGATTGCTCAGAGCGCGGTTCGTACCATACGACGCTGGACGTCCGCATGTCGTCTGGGACATACGACTTCCCTCTCCCTCCCTCCCACGCCCTCAAAGCGACCGACTCACGGACGCTCTTTATCCCCTCTCCTGACCCATTCCGCGCGTCACACATGGTCAGCTCCATATCTCGGGAAAGCACTCTGCTTCCTTCGTCGACGTTCATGGACGCTAAAGTCGTCCCAGACGAATGGGAGAGTGCGTGGAACTTGCCGCGGCCAAGCTCTGAGCTCATGCGGAGGACGGACATATCATAGACATCATGGCGTCTTCGCTCGTTGACCATGATCGTGTTTCCTCAGAGCTGAGGGCGTAAGAACAGAATTTAGCGCTGTTGTATATTCAGCGACACCTTTGATATCTTGGTACGCGTCTACGTGTCTTCCGATGCCGAGGCTGAATTTGGTTATGATATCACGGCCTGAAAGACTTTCCGAGCTCTCCAGCCATCCGTGCATTCTCGCCTCTGTATGAACCAGTCGAGCATTGACTCCAGTGAGACTCGCTTCTCCAGCTTCTCAATTCACATCCACCTTTCGTATACACGGCAACGCGCTACCATTCGAGTCTCTCTCCGTAGCATCAGCACCTGACAGGGCTCAGGCGATGGACGTTCTCGATGCACCATCTTCTCTGCCTTATATACCCCTGAGGCCGCTGTGCTCGCGATGTGACCGCTGCCATATCATGGCTTCCGCTCATTCCAGTACGAATGCGTTGGAGGAGGCGATGCGTGCGAAAGCGGCGCCTCGCTCGGTGTCGAGGAAACGATCTCCGAGTCAGATATCTGCCATATGTACATCGCATATCTGCCGTACTAGGCTCACTCACCGAACTCTAGATGCATCCGACACTTCAGCAACAACGCTCCGTAGCAATATGCAGCGCGACAGCCCCGCACATATACAACAGACCCCGCACTAGTACCGGTTCTCATGCGCTCTGCGATTTTCGCTCCACTGGCCGCTCGCGAGTTGGCGTTGACGTCCGCTCTCACGCGGTAAGTGCGTTGTATGAATGAAGAAGCTCTCATGATTTCATATCAATGAACAGTAATGCTGCGGTGTTCCGTGACCTTCTTAAGGAGTCGCCGCAGTACTGGACAACCGTCACTCGGCATCCGATGAACAACCGATCCGCCTCTCCGCGACAGCTTCTAGCAGTTCCTCACGTGCCAAACGACCTCAGCTTGTATTAGAAGGACAGTTGTCGCTATGCGAAATTCCAGACCTTCGGCCCCTCCACCGTGACTGGAGGTAACTCTTCAGCTTTCGTTATCTCCTCCATAAATGCATCTCACATGGATTGCGCAAATGCAGCGACGGGCGAAGACCGCATGGCAAGTATTCTGAAAGCACTCCCATCTCCGAGTCAAATTGTACCAGGTACGTCTTCGCCTTGAGTGTCCCTGCATAGTACGCGCATACTAACGGCTGTACTCAGCCTCGGACACAACAAGCCTACGAGCAGTGAAGATTTGCCGAGAGACGTCCCGCTTTCGGATGCACGTACGCAATGACCTCGCTGCAGAGGACACCAGAGACGACGCGATTGCCATCTCGATCCCCACTATCATCTTCATATGCTCGGCCGCGGCAATAATTCACCTCCTCAGGAGAGAGATTGGACGGAGGAAAGCCACTCATGGCGATATGAGCTTTTTTGGTCCGTGAGAGGATGGCTATGCCTCGCTGGGTGTCTCACCATCGTTCAGGATTCTTCAAGACCGTTCTGTTCCGACGAACTCCAACGACTCTCCCCTCGATAGAGCCCAATCATATCATGGATACCCTCAAGTTTAGAGACCTGACCACCTTCAAGTTCGTCGTCGCCAGGCCACGTCAATTCCAGCGTACCCAGCCATCCTTGCCAGGAAGAGAAAGCCCAGGTACACAAGAGGTTCCCCGTACTGAAATAACCCTGCTTCCCCTTCCCCCATCCCATCTCCGTCCTGCGTCGCAGGCTGGTTCAAATCACACCGGCCCATTCTCAAACGCCCATGATGGGGTCGAACCTGTCAGCCCGCCTCCTTTCGTCATACTCCGTACGCAGACGAGCACTGCGGATGAGGAATTGTCCCTGTACCAGTGGTCCAGTGCCGCATCATCCCTCAGTTTCGCAGTTTCCGATAGTCCCCGTGACAATGCTCACGCGATGGCTAGTGCCCGAGCTTCCACCATCTCGCTCGATCGCAGTGCCGGCACTTGCTCGACAGAGGCAGACGAGCTCGGATACTTGTCGGATACAACGGTCTCAACACTCCCACCCTCCTATCGAAGCCGGCGCCTAAACGCACCCAACCTGAGCGAGCGTCCTCTCCCGGGTTCCGCTCCATCAGCATCTTCGGTTGCGGAGGGCGTTCGGCCGCCTCCTTCAGCATTCGTAACTGGAGGACGGAGGCGGAACAACATGCACGGTCCTCGTCTGCGTAGCCGCGCGAGACAGACGGCAGGTCAGCCTTTACGGGAGCAAAGAACGCTTGAACATGGCCTGGTCACTGGTGTTGCCGGAGTCATTGGAGGCGATGGGTATCCGTCGTTATCGGCGAGCTCGGAGCGACGGAAGTCTGTGGACGGTGGGATCCGGCTTGCTGGAGGGCCGTTGGGTACGGTACCGTGCAACGAGGATGCGCAACAATTTGGGGGAGACGACTACGAGTCGAGCGAACCGCCTTCCTATGATGGTGCCGGGTCGTCGAATGGGCGGCAAGACCTGGATAGTGATGCAAGTTTGGGTTTGGGCGGCAACTGCCGTCGGAGAGTGGCGGAGATGGAACTTTATTGGTAGTGGGAGTTCGGTCGTCCGTCGCCTGTT
>MU277783.1:49434-63512 GCA_022385805.1 Pilatotrama ljubarskyi
ACGCGCTTGGACGGGGTATCCACAATACCAGAAAATCCTGCTCGATCGTGCTCGTCGGCTTGCTCGCGTCCCTGCCTACCCTAGGATTTTCTACAGAGAGGCCTGCCAAGTCGTAGACCCTCGGTCACGCAGGTATGTTTATACCCATCATGGACGCACTAGGGAGCTCGTCCTTACAGTACTCCTGCTGTACATAGTTGCTCCCGTGCACAAGAGGTGCCATGCGCGTCCACGTGATCGTGCCTGCACACTGGGGTGGACGCACGTCTCGTCGTCTCCCCTTGACTCCCAACTCACACGCCGTCGCCGCCGCTCTGCTGAGAGATGTCGTCCGCCGTCATCTTGCATACCAGTGACTACTCGTAGTACTACCTAGGTCGCTGGATACGAGATACTTCGCAAATCAGTGCCTCGCGATCTAAGCCCAGGTGCTGAAGGCTCGTTGGCGGTCTGGGAGTAGTCGGGCCATCGTGCAAGACGATCCTGGATGGTTGGCCGTGCATGGATTGACGGCATCCCGCGTCCTGATAGATCCTGCGGACGCTATACGCTCTGCTGCCTTCCCATGCGCTCACTATCCAGGCTTCTACTGCGTGCCCGTCACAAGCCATGATACTTCATCAGCTTCTTCTGACCGGAACTCGGCAGAGGTCGTCGCTGCCTGTCAAGCCTCGCTAGCTGACACTCTCGAACTAGAGGGCGAGGAGCAGCACCGGCTAAGAGCAGCGCTTGTCCCCCGCCCCCGCAGGCCACTCTGATATGCCATCCATACACCACGTCGTCTAGCCCTTCGCGCGATCCTCCGCTGACATGCCTGCCGCCACGGCCCTTCACGTTACACGGAGCTATGATGATAGCAGTGAGCTCCGCGAGCTGACGCTGAGCGATGTAACGTCTGTGTCTGCTCCGGGTGAGCAGTCGTCCAGCGGTAGGCTGAGCTGCGAAGAGCACTGATGAGCGCCACCTTAGAGATCCCTTCTGGCCACAAAGAGGCTCTCCTGCCTCGTCTCAACCCATGGGCCACTGGTCACCGCGCCAAATTGACTAGGAGAGATAGCGATGAAGCGAGTGTAGGGGTCTTTTCGACAGTAGGGGCTCTGCTCTTCGTAGGCTTCATGGTCGTGATCATGGGGTATCTATTCAGTGAGCGTTCCTTGCATTTCCCGGCGACAGTGCCACCCGAGATTGACGCTCCTCTATCCAGGGGTGGACAAGCGACGGGGTATTTCTGCGAGCTCGGAATCGGAGGTAATCCCACGAGCGGAGAGAAAACCTCCTTCGGATCCAGAGCAGCCACCTCAGCCAGACGCTGCGTTGCATGCGGGCTCTCGAAATGCCTCTAGTAATGCAGAAGTTCATGAGGGCGGCGTCAGCACGGTTCCTCAGGACACCACTCAAGACATTGACGTACCCTATCCGCATGGGCTCCTTGAGAATGCCTTTACGGATGGAGAGGGCCCGCAACGTTCAGTCCCTACGTCACCGCAATCAGCACACGTACGGCCGGCGAGCTGGTTTAGCGGCGACCCGTTCGCCTCATGGCAGGATCCTCATGACACAGAGGTTGAACGAACGGAGAGCTTCCGCTCAACGCACACGCGGAGCGTCATTGCCTCCTCCAGAGCGTCGTTGATCGCCAGTACGCCGGGAACGGCGCCCTACCCAGATGGCCACGACAACTTCTCGGACATCACTTCAATATACTCCACTCTCCCGCCATCGTACCGCTCGCACCGCCCGTCCGTCCCTGACATGCCTGTTCGTCCGCTCCCGCGACCTCTGCCGGTACCAGAAACGCTTACCGGTGGTCCGTCGGCTCCGCCCTCCTCGTATACGAGAGGCCCAAGAAGAACCGAGATGCTCGGTCCTCGCCCGCCGAGCACCTCTCGTTCCTCACTGGGTGTCGTTCGGGATGGATTGATCGCCGGGCTCCGGGAATCCTCACGCCCACGGCGGACGATGGTGCCCCGAAAGTCTACGGACGGTGGGGTGAGACTGGCGACGGGTGGTGAAGAGACCGCAGAGTCTCCGCCGGCGTATGGAGGCGAATTCTGATCTGGGAGACGTGGCGGGCGCCAGTGATGGGCGGATGAGAAGGGAATGAGATGGCTGACGACCAAGTCTAGTAAGTACTGCGGTGTGGTGAGCTGATTTGGACCGCTGGACCGCTGTGGTGTGTCATTGCAGTTGTACTATAGCTGGATGGTGTTCGACGTTGCTGGAAAATTGTGATACGTATTGCAGTGAGCGATCGACGATAACGCAGATTCGGAGTACCGTATACTGTAGGTGACTCTCGGGCCTCCGCGCGGTCGGGGCGCGCAGGCGCCTCTCTTGATGTCTGCAAAAATGAGGCATTTGGAGCTCGTTATTGAAGGGGCTGACCAGCGAGTGGGAGATGCATCGCATCCATGCTACATATATCAATGTGAACCAGTGCACTGCAATCCACTCCGTACAGGAAACACTGATCCTCAATCGCAGGCCTCCACATTTATAGCATAACTGCGGTCACGAGCTCTTGGCAGGTGGGCAGGGCCCGCATCGGATCGTGGCTATTCCACCGGAGTCACCATGAGCAGCTAGGCAATCTCGGGAGCAGAAGTTGGTATTCACGTACTTGATACACCCGGAATCGGGCGCGCAAAGGTCAAGCCAAACCACTGTCCTCCTACTTTGCGCTACGCCAGCATGCCTCGCTCGCTCCCCTACGCAGCGTTTTCCAGAGAATCCGATTCACCTAGGAGGGGTCGAAGGCGCCTTGGATCATGGCTGGGATCAAGATGACGGAGAAGGTCTTGCGAGAGTGTGGTCAATGCTCAAACGCTCGGTGCTACATTGCCTGCGTTTATGTCGTAGATGCCTCCCGGGAGACTCGAGCTGTGAGTGCCAGCACGCGTCCGAGTCGTGACGCGACGCTGCGCGATCACGTGAGCGTTCCCAGGCCTGCCTTGCAGCGCGTCTGTGCCAACTTAAAAGTACTTCAGTTCGCCGTCGCCCACGCTATCGCCGACGATCTATCTCCACAACGCCCACGACGACGCAGCTCACTACTACTCGCGCACTGCGAACACGACAACACGCAGCGGGCTACCTCAGCCTATAGAGCCAACCGATACCCGCTAGAATGCAGCGACTGCCGCCACGGCCCATCGCAGGCGGCGGTGTACTTCCGCTAAAGCGGGCACAGCACTCGATCCATCACTCCCAGCATCGCCAGCACACGCCGGCACCAGCGTCCTCGCCGTCCCCTCTGACTAAAGGTTTGGCGTCTCACACTTACGTAGTCGCTGGGTCGAGCGCGCTGATATATACTCCCTCAGCTTCGAGCCTGTCGCCCACCATGGGAAGTGCGCATCTGGCACCATTCTCTACCTGCGAATCTGCTCTCCGCCGTCGCCTCCAGTCTAGGCCTTTCAGACTCTATCTCCTGGGGTCTTGCACTGCAGTCGCCCTCAGGATGGCCTGGAGCAAGTTCTCCGGTGCGAAGCGATCCAGACCTCTCGTTCTCGGAATCGGATGCTGATGCTCTTTGGATCCTGCCTGTAGTTGCGCCTCACATAAATGTGCCTCCCATCGTCGATGTCGCTCTGGGCGCGCTTGTGGGCTTTGCTTGCGGGGCCGTCGTATGCCTGCTCCTACTCCGCATCCTGTTAGCCATGCTCGGCATGTCGCAGGCCGGACAGCAGGACAGCGACATCGATGAGTCTGAGGATGGCGTGTCAGGTACGTCCAGCTCGCGCACCCTCTGCATCCCGACCGGCCCCTCTGAGCCGCTCGACAGAAGCCTGGTACGGGATCGACCGCGCCGAGCCGGAGAACGCGCTCATTGACCTGGGCGCGCTCGAAGAGGGCCCGACGACGGCCACCGCGCCCTCTCCCGCGCCCTCTCCAGAATTACCCCATCCCGCGGAACGCGGTGCTCGCCGACCGCGGCGCATCGCCCCACGCCCCTACATCTGCACTCTGACCGGTCCGAGTTCCTCGTCCGAGTCCTCGCCCGACTCTCCCATCCGAGTCCCACGTCCCTTACGCGCTCCCGCGATCGGTCCTTCTGACCTGTTGGCATACTCCGCGTCTGTGGACGGGAACTCTCACGGTGCTCATCAGGCAACAGGTGTGGCTGCGCGTATGCGCGATGACAGCGCCCACGGCGAGCAGACAGCATCGCCGGACGGTGCCGATGCGCGTCTCCCGCCGAACGTCCCTTCACACCCACGCGCAACTTCGACACAGATCGAAGAAGACGACTTCCTCTCGGATAACCTGGAGGCACCTCCGTTGCCGCCTGGCCACCATTGGCATGAACCTGGACATCTCGTCCCGAACGTCCGTTGTCTCCACGTCCGCCCGCTGCCGCAGTGTCTAGGCAGCGTCTCCCCGACAACAGACGAGGCGCCCGCTCCGCGCAGGCCAATGCGCGGGGAACAGCTCGCTGTCCTGCATGCTGCGGGGAGACACGGGATGCGAGCGACTTTGGGCCCGCGGGCGGGTCGGGCAGAGGGAGGCGAGGACCCCTCTGAAGATGAGGGGGAGACTTTGGTGGAACGGCAACGTCGACTGAAGCATCAAGCCGAGAATGTCGATATACAGGAGGGGTATTCGATGCATTCTTGCGGAGGAGCCATCCCTCAGGCAGGAGATGCCAGCGCAGCAGGGACGACCTTAGTATGTCCGTCGTCGCCTCCGCCGTCTTATCACGACAGTTTCCTGTAGTGTACTAGTAGGTAGTATCTGTAATTTATGCACAGACTCTTTGCATAGTACTAGGCCGAGTACCACTCCTCGCCACGCCTAGTAACGCGACGTCTCTTGAGGCTTTGCGCTGCAGTGAAAAGTTCGAATTCGAGGACAATACTAGTCTTGGTGACTGGCAACTCCTGCGAGTGCTATATTATTTGTACATGTTTGTAGAGCATATAGCCGCCCTCAGGACATGGGCCTCGAAACTTCAAACGGTTTGAGAACAGCATTTCTGCAAGCGAGGTCCTGCCTAGGTGGCGGATGAGACCCAGTGGATAGTATCTAAACATCTAGCAGAGAATCGAACGACAGCGGGTGCTCAACTGCTTGTTACGGAGCCTCACAGGGCCGGTGAGAACGTCACAGGGGTGTGTATATAGTTTCAGACTGGTAGATGTCTCCATATGTACCCTTTGTGCAGGTCGCGAGCAGTTTCGAAGGGGCGCGTGACAGTGTGGAGGCTGAAAATCTCGCGGAAGGTCGGGCAAGAACACGCACTAGGCGCGGGGCAGATCTCAGCCACTGGCGCACCAGGTACGATCACGTGACGGACGCGACACCCATCGGGTTTACCTCCGATGTAACCAAAGGCTCAAAGCTACAGCGGGGAAGGGGGCGGGAGGACAGGAGCAAACATGAAGCAGTGCGAAGAAAAAGGTACATGCCCAGCATAATATAGAAGTTGCCTACGGGAGAGCGCAAGAACGAGAAGAGAAAGAGAGGAAGAACGACAAGGCCAACGCGAAGGCTGCTGCAACTCGCATGATCGTTGATCCCGCAAAGCTGCCAACCTTGACCAATGTACCACTGGATGAGCAGCTGGGAGGCTCCAATAGAGTTGAGAGTCATCAGGAAGGCAGACAAGATAAAGGCTCTGGAGGAGGCGATGGCGCGACATTGATTGCAGCAGCCGGAGGAATTCGAAGGCTCAGCACCTGTCGAACTAACTATTGCTTCTGCTCACGAACCCTGAGTTCACCGCGCTGCTACTGTACATCGCGCCTTGTCGCGTACTCTTTATCATGATGACGCGAACCGTAATACATTGTATCTACGGCTGGTACAACATAGAGAAGCCAATCAAGCGTCGCACGAGGAAGGTGCATAGCTCGCGCGCGACCCACGCGCGCGTTGGACCTGGAGGGCCACACAGAAGCGCTGAGCTCATCGCGGGCGCCTGATGACTCAGCGCCCCGCAAGGCGAGCAGGCATTGCCAGTCACCACTAGTCTGCCTCCTGGTGACGGTCTTCCTCCTCCAATACCAATCACGTGATAGTTCCCACGAGACATCTCCCTGGGAAACTCTGCCGCGGCCTCTTTCTGCCACCAACGACGATGGCCTACCTCGCAGTCGATGCTACAAATCGCTGCACTGCCCTCTGCTCGAGCGGAAGATGCTATATGACTGCCTCTAGTAGCGCTGCGATCGAACTTGCTTACCTTGTCGCCGGTAAGTACCAGTGTCGATGAGCCACCTCGGCCAAGTTCCTAGTCGCTCAGGGTGCATGCAACCGGGCGACGTACACGGATCTGCAGCTGCAACGCTCCTTTTCAAAGCCTCTTCCAGATACTTGCGCTCGTTCTGGGTTCCCTTCTTGTTCTGTGGAACACACCTGTGCGGCTGGCGCGCTTCTCCGTACTACTATTCTCGGTGACTACGTAGAACTCCAGCCGCTTGGCCTACAGGCACAATAGCGTCGTAGCGCTCTCTAGAAGATGCAAGCTTGACCTCTGACGCCTGTATGGGACCGCCAGTACCAGCCTGGGCCTCCGCGCGAGTCATGCTTCACTTCGTGATTCCCCGCGTACCGCGGACTCTGTCGTCATCAGTGCTTGTGCACGGAGCCTACTGTATCTCCGTTCTGTCACCGCTGCGTTGGAGTACACATTCTCGTTACTTCCTGGTCGGAGAGTCCACACGGACCGCTCCATCGACGAACTCCAAGTCTCCTACACTCGGTGCACACGGTCGAATCTGCACAGGACGATGCTCTCGAAGGGGTTTCTTCGCGCGTAGGCAGCCCACAATCACCGCCGCCTCAGTATCAAACCTCGCGATTCGGTCTGGAAGTGGATCTTCTGACGCCCGTAGCTCATCAGCCTGCCTCGCCGACTTCTCTGCGGCCAGGAACCCATCTGTCAAGCGTGGAGTGCAGTTATCGTGGCGCTGATGCGGGTTGGCGATGCGCTTGTAGTGTATCTGCGCACGTTCCACAGCATCCTCAGGCTGGACACCGCACTCGCCTTGTTCGTGAGTCCGTCCATTCACATTGTTACTTATCTTCTGTATACTCACAGCGCATGTCCATCAGACGGAGTTCGGTCTTTCAAGGGGTTTCGTGACGTCGAAGGGGACCGGGCATGCTTGTTGTGCTGCGGCGCCCTTCAAGTCGGTCGGGACTTCTTGAAGAGTCCAGACGTTTGCGTCGACGTGCCATCCAAAGTCGTATCGGTCGTACTGCGCCCTGCACGGGCGAAGTGCCTTGGCTGAGCACGCCTTTTGCTACGGTTCTTCCCTCGACCGCTGTCGTCCCCACTTACCAACTGGCCACTACGAAGTATCTGTCTCATCCTTCTCCTCGTGGAGGCTCTGCTGTGGCCGACGGTTGCGGCGATACACTGAACTCGGCACCATCCGACAGTTCATCATCGCTCTTTCCTCACTGCGGATGTCATGGGGCTCCCGCAGCAATAGTAAGTCGTTCTCGTCGCTCTGTCCAGCACGCGCATGGTCGTTGACAGAGCAGCGTGAAAGCGTTCACTTCGTTGTGGGAGCTTGCCTTATAGTCGCCGCAATCTGCACGATAGTCGGGGGATGGGCGTACCGCAAAATTCGACGCAGAAGATCGTCGCAAGAGAGCAAGAACACGCCCGATGAAGCGCCGTCGCGACGTGCGAGCGTCCCGGCTCCGGTGCATCCGACGTCGACTCTATCGTCGGTACCGCGTGCGGCGGATACTCATAGAGGACGGCGGGAACACGCAGCGTTCGACTCTGGTCGTATGGTGCGCCCTCAGAGGAGTTGGCCGGTACGCGGAGTGGATTATGTCTTGGAGGAGATAGAGGAGGCGCGACGCGACGAGCCCACGCGAGATACAATAGTATAGGAGGATGCGAGCACGTGGGCTGCGGTCCGGCTTCAAGATGCCTTGAGCGACGATGTGTAGTACCGTTGAATCATGTTCAACAAGCCGTACATTTGATACGTCACTGGTAGAGTTCATCGCTCGTCCGCCGGGAATGATGAGTCTGATCCTAGCCGCAGGTATTCCGTTGCAACTTCGACCATGGGCGGGCATCTGTCAATGTCGGCCCTGGTCAGCGTGAGCTTTGTTACACCTTCCACACTCAAGCACTACGCCGGCTCTCGCGTTTCCTTAGTGCTCTGGCTCCTCGTGAGTCACTCCCTCCTGCCACCCCAGATGCAAAATGATGTCCTCTGTGATGCGGATCGTAGCCTCATGTACAAGAGTCTGCACTCGCGATGCGACGACGGTATGCACTCCTTGTTCTTGCCCATCTCCCGGTAGCGTGCTAAGCTTCCGCCCATCTGCGTCTGTCGCCCACCAGGTCTCCCTTCTCTTGCTGACCTGTGCTCGTATCCATCGTCCGGTGCCAGTGTGACATGCATGTACTGAGGGAAGCCCCGGATGAATCCCGTCGCGACTCCTCAGTTGATGGGTCCGAGCTCGGGGCCGCCGATGGTCAGTCGTCCGTTCCCATTCGGTCCATCCAGTATCCTGTCCCCGTCACTCAGGCTACCATAGCACAACGCTCGCCGGCTCTACTCTATACCAGGGCCACGAAGACGGATATAGATAGAACTATATGGAACGAGGGGGCCTTTGTCGGTGTTGGGCTCGGTGGGATTACAGCAATCATCATGGTGATCGCTGTCTGTCGCCAGTGGATACCTCTCAACATCTTGAGGCGCGGAGTAGCAAGGCCAAGAGGATGGCTAGGTATGTGTACATGTTGTTATGAGCATACACGTCTGAGGTCTTCTTCCGTAGGATCCAATGGCACCCTGAAACGGAGTGGACGGCTTCGGGAGGTGTCGCCTGACGTCACAGAATCCCAGCCAGACCATCAGCAAGCACCGACCGTCATTCTGCCTCCAACCTTCGGCATGTCCCTCGGGGCCTTCGACACTGGCGAAGACATAGTCCCAGGCCCAGCTGATCGGCCTACGGGGTACCCAATCGCTCATGCAGACTTCAGCAGTTCCCTGGCTCCTCCGCTCGACATGGATCCTCTCGTGCCGAATGGCCCAGGTTCCGTACACCCTCAACGCTCATTAGAAGTCGCAATCACCGCACACTCGTCTATACATCCTGCAGCAGGATCCACAGCCAATATACCCATATCTCTCGTCTCCTTGTCTAACGACCGCTATTATTCCGTTTCCGCTCGCGCTTCTGTAGGCAGCATGGCAGCTAGCACTTCCAACGGTACAGATGACGGTTACCTCACCGACCGAACGGCATCTACGCTCCCTCCATCTTATAGGCGTCACCTTTCCTTCCCGGACCTGCGCAACCATCCTCTTCCCCACGCCGTCGCCTCATGCCATTTTGGCGATGATCATCAGCCCGTCACGCCTCCGCCTTCCGCATTCATTCCGCAAAAGCAACGCAGGGGTAGGCGATCCGTAGTTGGTGCCTGCGTAGGAAGATCGCAAGCTGCAGACAACGGGCGGAGACATCGCGATGGGCGCTCGCGACAGCCGAGGAAGTCCGTGGACGGGGGCGTACGCCTCGCGGGCGGGTCGTCGGCTATGCCGCGGGACAGCCAGGTTGGAGACGAAGCTAGGAACGAGGGTGATGCTAACTCCCTGATGACGCTTCCTTCATACCATACCGAGTGCTCCTGAGCCTGCAAATGAATATGAACTCGAGGATGGATCGGCTTCCGAGCTATTCTCGTATGATAATGACCGTGCTAGACAGGCATACTGTGCACCAGGAAGCAGCACGAGAGGCAACGTGGGTAACCAACCGCTCGACTTATCGTGTCCTGTTGACCTAACAGTCCTGCAGCGTTCAAAAGGAAACCCGGTATGGCACCCATCTCCCAACAATGCTACACGGGACCCGCGAGCGTGCAATTCACGAAGAGCGGTCAGGATGACCGACGGGAGGTGCAGTGGATACCCGGGGGATGCTCTGAGGCAAATGTGACCTCGGACGAGTCGGCGCGCCTGAGTCACAACGCTCGGGCGGTGAAGCTGTCTGGAAGAGACGACCTGTAGTCCGTCCAACGGGCACCGCTCGAGGCAGCATGTGTGATGACGAGCAGCCTCCCGTGGGGCAGTTGGGCAGGCAGACTGCGGTGCTCGATCCTGCGCGTATCGCCTTTCTCGGATGACCACACGATATCTCGGCGTCTCGCTGCTTCTGCCATCTCTTCCGGGCCTGGGACTGAGATTCGGAGGGGTTGTTATCGAGGTGCGGAGGAACAGAAAGTGACTCGCAAGGAGACGAACTCACCGAAAGGCGTCACCGCGATGCATGCTCTGCGGCGCTGATGACGACGGAGAGCCAAGACGAGGACTGTACCCAGTGTGAGCAGGAGGATTGTACCACCTGCAGTGATGCCTGCGATGGCACCAGGAGATAGGCTCTGTGCGGTGAGTAGATCGGTGTTCGTAGGCGATGCAGACGGCTCTGTGGCGACGGGACTGGAAGTGATGCAGCTGGTCGCGACAGTAGCAGGATTCGCTACAGGCTGTGTGATGGACCCCGAGACGATAGCATTGCTGGTCTGTGGCGGCAACGTCGCCGTTGGAGGAGAGGTGGAGTAAAGTAGAGTCTCCCCAGATGAGGAAGGGGAGCTATGTGCCGGCCAAGAAGTCGGCGGAGACGGCCAGTTGAAGGAGTGCGATGTACTGAGAGCCGTAGAGGACGTCGTCTGTTGAGACGTTGAAGAGCTGGTTGGCGACACTGTAAGGTTCACTGGCGACTGGCTGGTACTCGCAGGGATTGTTGAGGTCGCAGAGTAACCGCTGTCGTCCGACACCTCAATCGCGACGTAATCTAACCACAACTGCTGTCCCATGTTCTCGATGACGAGCTTGTGCGCGCCGTCGCCTATAGGCCCAGACCAGTAGAACCGCATCTGGTGCATTTCTCCTTCCACCACTGGGTTTGGCTCATAGGTCGCCGGGACGGGAATGTCGTCCAGGTAGTAGACCGAATGTATGTTCCATGTACCGACCGGCCTCAGAGAACCGTAGACCGCTATAGAGGTGCCTGTGTAACGGAGGGATCACAGCGTGAGACTTTGCGTTTAGAGGACAAGACGCGACAGGCTGTACCCACCTGTGAACTCGATCGTCGCTGTGGATGAGTTCTGGTTGGTGGTGGAGAGGGTCCCCCCGAAGTCGGCGTTCACCCCGACGTCGGACGTGGCGACCATCTGCCAGCTGCCCTGATACTGGATGCGGGGATCGACATTGTCGATGGTGAGATTTGTGGTGGCCTTGGAAGGAGCGGCGAGATAAACGAGTGTGAGGAGGATCCCTAGCGTGGGGAGCATTGCTGGAGGAATGACCGGGTGTGAACTTAACACACTGTGAGGCAGAGAGCTTGGGAGCATATGTACTGTCTCTAACGACGGACATGTTGAGAGCCGACTCTCAAGTTGACGGTCTAGCTCAAGTGCTTCATGTTGCCTCCAATCGCAACCACGGGCGTAACCCAGGGCCGTATGCACGTCAAGCAAGGGATACACGATACACGCGCGAAGGGGCAACTGTGTCCACGTGTACCTGTCATGACGACGTCTCACAAGAAGGAATGGCGAGCCGCTCACCTCGCTACCACGCCGCACTTGGTGCGTCGAGAACCTGCAAACGTGCTTCGCCATCCAGGCGCACGAGGAGAGGATAGGACGCGAGCGGCGTCGGCGGATCTAGGTTAGATTACAAGGAGATGATATGTGCAACGCTGGGTAGATACCGAGGGTGAAGGCTGCGTCAAGCGCCGTTCCGAGCCTGCAACATTGTTTGAGTATCATCCGCGCCACGATGTGCAGGAGCCGCCAACTCACCAACTCATGCGTCCACCCGCCACCGTAGCAGCACTTCGGAAGACCCTCGAGCTTGCCACAACAGAGCCGCAGCCTATGGCCTTTACCGACGTCCTCGCGCAACTGGTCCCAGCCTGGACGCTTGCACGAGGGCCTCGCGTTCGCGCGCCGCTCGTCGATGCCAAATTGCATCCAATACGGGATTGGGCCGGAGTCGCCTTGGTCGGACTTCACCATGAGCAGGTATGCGCCCGTCCCCCAGTAGTCTCGGGCATACTCCATGCGGCCGATCTCTCCGCCCTGATCGCGCTGACTGAAGATGATGGGGGCGAATAGGCACGAAGGATCGTCTTTGTGCACGGGATTCATGCCTCGTGCTTTGAATGTCATGTGCGGGCCCGGGGGGAGCTCCGGCTCGTTCTTGTACAGAGGAGAGAGACTGGTCGCACGTACTGGGACGTGACGTCGGGCACGTCGTCTTTCGTCCTCAGGAAGCATGCGAGGGCGTAGTATCGGCATGTACGGTTACACCGGTCTGTCTAAGGCTCTACCCAAGCTAACCCGAGTCAGCTGTATTAATATAGCTGTATTAATATGGCTCATGAGAAGCTGGTGCAAGACAAGGAGCATTTTGTCTGGCATTACTCGACGCCACTGTACCAACCGCTACAGCAGAACATCAGCGAAAACGCGACAGACGGGTATGCGATTCCAGCGCTTCCAAGCCGGTCGCCCACTTGTAAGCGCCCATGAGGATGTAGAAGGGGGTCAGTTCGTCGTTGAGTACTTTGAGTACTTGCAGGCGCCTCGAGCGCTCATAGGTATTCCATGTACATACAGTCACTCGGATGACATATAGACTTACCAGAGAGTTGCGTGATGCCGAGTACGCACGGCGCGCTGGGCTCACCAGGCGGGCATCCGACACTGGAGCACTTGGAGGCAGTGGTTTTCCGATACGAGCACTATTACAGTGGTGCAAATCCCTCGTACTCGTCCTCCGCTATACCAACAGGTTCTCCATCAAGCCGCCAGCCCTCTGCCCCTGCTACTGACCAGTTGTCCTCGTCCCCTGGCTTGTCCGGCGCGCCCGTGTCCCCAGCGCTCAGCTCGGGCAAGTCGTCGTCCGGCTCTTCATCAGACCGCACATAGCCGTAGTCGAGCTCTTCGTCCTCCGGGTCCTCGTCGTCCAAGTCGGCCGGCTCTTCATCAGAACCATCACTGCCTACAGGATGAGGGTCTTCTATTGCGAGGTCGAGGTCCGGAACGTCGGGCTCGCAGGGGCCTTCATCATCGTCCATGTCCACGTCGTCATTGCTGTCAATGTCGCCAGATCTCGCCTGAGCATCGGCATTGGCCATGCCCGCGCCCCCGCTGTACTGCTGATGGCCGATACCGCCACCTAGATATCTCATGAACATGTCCCGGTCGACAAAGCTACAAAACTAGTGTCAGCACATGGTTTAGCAGCGCGACATCGTAAACGGGAGACTCACATGCCGACATAGTAATAATGATAGTCTTCGTCCTCGTCTTCATCGAGTCGCGCAATGCTGTATCCGGGTAGGTCAACGTCTGACTTGCCATGTGCGAATGCCGGGATGATATGTGCTGCGCGCAGGACCTGGTCGGGCGAGATGAAGCCGAAGGCGTCGTTGTCCAATCCAGCGAACTCCAGGCGTGGGAGGTGGCAGGCCGACGATCCCCATGCGGCCTTTGTGTCGACATTCAGCCATCGCACCCAAAGAACTTGAATTGTCCTGGGTTCCTCGTCGTTGCTGTGTGCAATGTAAGCGTTGACATGAAAAATGCTCAAGACGCGGGCGTAGAGGTAGGGGTGATGATCCTCCGGGGGTGCAAGGAGCATGATGTCGCGGTGAGTGTTCGGATTGATTGAGTCCTGCTCGCGCCGCATGTCGTATGATGTGTAGTTGACACACATCCTCTTGTGGATGTACATCCGGTTGTGCCGAATGCATAAGGCCGCAAGTTCGCGACGAGACGGCTCAAGTGTGTCATCGCCGAGAAGACATGCCAGGATGTAGCGACGCAGCTTGGGGATGAATCCCTATGTAAATAACGACATCAGCGCCGGTGCGGGACCTTCATCGCCCAGGGATGATGTCGTACCTCGAGCGCTGGATCACCCTCGTTTTCCGATACGAACACATTGATGTCGACGTGATGTCGTTGCTCCTGCGAGATTTGACTGTGTTCTTGTTGAGCAGGGCTTGGCACGCAGCGGAAAGCCCGCTAAGCTCAGCTTACCTGTGGAGCACTTGGGTAGAGGCACACGTAGTGGTTG
>MU277784.1:0-64596 GCA_022385805.1 Pilatotrama ljubarskyi
AGAACCGAGTAATAACCGCACTCCTCGAGCCTCCCCCTATGAGGCCGAAGCGTGGGAAAAACTAGGAGGTGGTGGTAGAGCGTCAAGAGGGGTCCCTGCGGCCGACTTCGTGAGCAATGCGCATGGCGGGAGGGGCAAGAAGAGCATCAGCAGCTGTTCAGGCAATATGGTCGACGTCGACGTCGAGCTTCGGGTTGGTCCTCTGTTTGCACCAGAGTATGATGCGACGGTGAGGCTGAGTGAGACGGTACAGGGTACAGCGCCGTGGAACGTCGAGGTCCAGATCGTTGGACCCAAAGGATCAGAAGTCATTCCGTTCAATGGAATTAAGACGGCGAGGAAGACCTTGTCACTACCGATCCCCAAGGCTATCGACAAAGACGGCGGTACCTTCGAGATCGACCTCAGTGAGTAGGCTCATACACCGCCTCAGGGCACTATCGAGCTTAAGTGAACCGCAGTCAGCGTCGAGGATGCTTATGGCTGCAAGCGCACGGTGTCCGTGCCTGGGGTTGCTGTCAACGTTCGCCGTGTCCTTGTACGTCCTCTTTCGCCTGCTCTAGCAGTGTGACTCCATTAACATCGCGTTTAGCCTACTGTCAAATTCTACGGCAAAGCAGACCAGCGGCACATAACCGTGCTCGACCACGAGCAAGCTGTCCTCCCGCTTCGACTCACCGGCGAAGGGGTGCGTATTGTCGCGAGAAACGAACCTGCCTGTCAACTAACTCTAATTGACTTGTGGACCAACAGCCTTGGCGTGTGAAATACCGCAGACAAGAAGCCCCGGAGAGAATCATGACGGCTACTCTCAAGTCGCCCAATGACGAGCTGCGTGTTAGTGCGAAGGGTACATATGAGCTCTTGGAGGTGAAAATGCTTCTCGACGGGCTCTATCGCCGGCTTCGCACGTTGCTCACCTTGTGTACAGGTGTCTGATTCGCAGTGCCCCGGAACTGTCATCGCGAGCGAGGCGACCTATCGTGTCGATCATGTGCCCAGGCCATCTGCGAAGCTCTCTGCAGACGTACAAGCGACATACGAACGGTTCAACGGGTCCCATATCCTGCCGCCTATATGCGAAGGCTTGAACGACCATGTTGACCTGGACCTCACCGGTAAGCACGAGGGTCTCAGCATCCGCAGCCCTCGTAATACTGACTGTTCCAAAAGGTCGGCCGCCGTTCCAGATCATGTACAATATCGCCAAGGACGATGGCTTCGGGTCGACGAAGCTTCTTGACCAGCCGACATTCAGCAGCATCCAGCCTCGCACCCGGTTCCAGCTCCGCACGTCAGAGCCCGGACGCGTCTATTACGAAGTGAAGCAGATCGGAGATGCGGCTTATCCCCTTGCCAAGAACAAGGACGCGGTCATCCCACGTTCGGAACGCCTGCTCTTCGAGCAGCAAGTCCTCATCCGCCCGTCCGCCCGGTTCAAGAATCACAACCGCCTCTCGTACTGCCTCAACGACCCGTTCACGGCGCACGACTACTCTGACGGCAATGGCCTCGTCATGCTCGAGGGCACGCCGCCCTTCCAGCTGCAGGTCTCCGTGCGCAACCTCGCCGCGAGCGAGGTCTATACCGAGACGATCCAGCTGCACGACGCGAGCTGGCGCGTGCACCTGCCCAACTACAGCTTCCGCTCGATTGGGCCGCACCAGGTGACAATTGAGTCTGTGCGGGATGCCAGTCATTGCGAGCAGGTCGCACCGGACCCGCTGTACAGGAGCATCTGGGTCGACGTTGCGGAGACGGCGGCGATCATTCCGTTCAGCAGGCGCGAGGACTACTGTGTCGGGGACGTCATCCCCTTCCAGCTCGAGGGCACTCCACCATGGACCATCGGGTACGTCTCACGAAAGCTCTCGTAGCGGGTAGACAGCTCCTGACACAGCGCGCACGCAGATACCGCATCAACGGCAAGTCGCACACGCAAGAGGCGAAGATCTCGCCCTGGTCCATCACTGCGACGCACCCGGGCGAGTTCGCGATCACGTCCGTCGCGCACCAGCAGAAGATGTGCAAGACGGCGGTGACGGACCTGCGGTACACGGTGCACGCGCTGCCGTCGGCGCAGGTCGGGCACGGGAAGCGCATCGTGCAGGACATCCACGAGGGCGACCAGGCGGAGATCGTGTTCACGCTCATCGGCGAGCCGCCGTTCACGTTCACGTACCAGCGCGCGGAGCTCAGCCCGCGCAAGGGCGTGCAGGGCAAGGTGCTCGAGACGCACACCGTGTCGGGCGTCACGGCGAGGGAATACTCGATCTTCTCTGCGCTTGAAGGTGCGTTGCGGCCTGGCATGTTGCAATGGTGCATCGGCTTATGATTTCTGTGCCTCTTCCAGGAACATGGACTATCACGTCCATCTCGGACAGGTACTGCAGATATCCGCCTGCCCAGCAGGACGCCCTCGAGAAGTCTTGGTGATGACTCTCACGAATTCAAAACGACTGCCAGAATGCTTTCCTTCCTTGCGAACTAGCACGGTTTCATCACGTTCCATCCATCTCAATCCATCCGATCCCACCCCATGACATACCTAGCAGTCTGTAACACGTACATAATCCACGATCATCAGCTTGACGCCGTCTCACGCGCATCGTTGCGCGGCGTTCTATATGCGTGCACGGACAGAATCGCTGGGCTATGCGAGAGGGAAACAGCATCTTTGTTACTTCTTCTGACGGCTACACAACGCGACGTGGCTACGGAAGGGTCTATACCTGAGCAGACGCGATGTAGAACCACTTCGAGACTATGGGGTGCAAGTGCACGCAAGGTCGGATTAAGCAAGGTCAGATTAGTCCATGCATGTGGCAAAAAGGGACGTACTCGAGGGGTCGATCGGCGCCGGGGGCTTGCGCGAGTCGGGCGGGAGGCTCGTGTACGCGGGGTCGTCCTTGCGCGTGTAGCCAGGCGAGTTGGGGACGGTAACATTGCGGCTGCGCACGAGTATGGCATGAGCGGCGACCTTCAGGAAATACTGCAGGAGACAGAACTGGCACATACATGGAGATGTCGTACGACGCGGTCTTGGCGGGGCTCTCGCCCGAGATGAGACGGCGCCAGGCCTCGTGGCACTCGTGGATGATCTCGGTCGCGTACTTCTTGTTCTTCGCCTCGCCGGAGAACGCGAAGTTGTTCTCGGGCTTGCCGTCGGGGATCTTGTAGATGCTGCAGCGCGACCAAGTCAGTCAGTCAGATAGGGGCTACAGCGGGGGGTACTGCAAGTACGCACCGGAACCACTCGTTAGTCGCGCGGATGAGGCCGGGGAGCTGGCGCTCAACATCCTCGATGTCGTTCATGCGGGACGCGAGCGGGTCGCGGACGTCGATGACGATGACCTTCCAGTCGGTCTCGCCCTCGTCGAGGAGGGCCATGATGCCGAGGACCTTGACCTGCTTGATCTGGCCGACGTAGCCGACCTGCTCGCCGATCTCGCACACGTCGAGCGGGTCGTTGTCGCCCTTGGCCTTCGTCTCAGGGTGCATCTGCGACGGGTCCTCCCAGGTCTGCAGTAACGCACGAATGCGGACGGGCGACGATCGTCAGCACACATTGCGCTACCACTATCAATCGAGGCCGGCGAGATCCCGCGGGGATCTCGCGCGACTGCGGGAGATAGGAGGAGAGGGGAACGCACCTGGGGGAACGCGCCGTAGTTCCAGATGTAGCCGTGGTGGGGGAAGCAGTTGCGGACGTAGCGGAGGCGGCCCTTCTTGATGTCCTGCTTGATGGGGTTGAAGGGCTCCTCCTTGGAGATTTCCATCTTGGCGTTCGTCCAGCGGGGGACCTCGACGACCATGTTCAGGATGCCGTTGTTTTGGTCGGCGAAGAGGGGAATGTCATGGAAGGGCGAGACGACATTGCCGTCCTTCTCGATGTACACGCGGTGCTCTACGTGGTGCACGGCGTGTCAGTACGAGCGTATCATGCATAGGGAATATGTGGGCATCGAGGACACGCGGGCGGGGCATCAGACACATCTGTAGCCCTGCTTGCGCGATGATGGTCTGGATGAGGGGCTACTCACCGAGCGTGTTGGGCGCGCCGATGATGCGGGTGGTGTACTCTGTATCTGCAGTGAGCAGGCCGTCGCCGACGACGAGCACGAGAGCACTCACGGGAAGCCATGGCGGCGGAGGAAGAGAAGAGGCGGACTTGGTGGGAGAGACGGCGGAGGGCGATGGAGGACATGCGCCCGGATAAAAGCAGGACTTATAAGCACGAATGGAATACACTCGCGATTCAAATGCGGAGCACCTCCACGCACAGATCACTATCGCAATCGCATCGCCTAGATAATCTCCCCAATAACACTCCCCCCATTTCCCGCATTTCGCGCCCTTCCGTCTCTCCGTCGCACACATTTCTTGGCCGTCCAGTCCTGCAGCGCACATATGTATGTACAAGTCCATTTCATTGATGGGCAGCGCACGTCGGCGCCCCCTTTTACTGCGTCCACTCGTACATGCGTCGTTCGTCACCAGTTGAGAGCGTGGAAAGAAAGAATGAGTAGATACACAAATCGTGCGTCGAACGGCTCGGCTACGCCATATTGTAAACGAGGGTGGAAGGAGACAGGCATTAGCTGAAGCAACCAACGTAAAGCACGACAAATCCGTGACCCATTTGAAGGGGGCCGTTTTGTATGGTACACGGGCAGAAGCCGCTTATGCGCGCGTGGGCGAGGGCGAGCTGTCGCGCGTCATCGAGCCCTCGCGGTGCTTGCGCAGAAGGCGGTCTAGAGCCTCCTTCTGGCCGACCGCGAGCTCGCCAGACTGGATGCCGGAGTGGTATACACGCAGAAGCGTGTCGACGTCGTCCATGGACTGCGTGCGCACGTCCGCGAGCTCCTTGATCTTGGCGGTGACATCCTTGATCTACAAACAGCAAGGTCAGTATCCCTCTCACCGTGATGCCCACGAGAAGAGCAACGCGTACCTCCTCATCCGTGAGCTTGAGACCAAGCTGCTCAACACGGCTCTTGACCGCGTTCCAGCCCGTCAGCCTGTGGCCGATCGAGACGTAGCGCGTGAGGCCAAAGTCCTCCGGCTTCAAGATCTCGTACGTCGACGGGTTGTTCAGGATCGCCTTGGCGTGGATGCCCGCCTTGTGCGTGAACGCGCAGTAGCCTGTGATCGGGTTCATGAACGGCACGTTCACCTCGACCGCCTCCGCGACCAGGTTCTCGATCTCGCGCAGCATCGGCAGGTTGTACTTGCTCTTCACGTACTCGGGGTTCGCCGCGTACAGGCACGCGACCAAGCCACCAAGCGGCGTGATGCCGACGCGCTCGCCGATACCGAGCACGGACGTGTCGATGTGCGTCGCACCAGCCTCGAGCGCGCAGTACGCGTTGGCGATCGCCATGCCGGTGTCGTTGTGCAGGTGCACCTCGATGTCACATGACACAACGCCACGGAGCGTACGCACGAGGTCGTACACCTGGCGGGGGTTCGCGCAGCCGACAGTGTCCGCGATACCGACACGGTTCACGCCGATGCGGTCGACCGTCTGGTAGATAGAGAGCAGGTCGACGAGGTCGGACCGGAACGAGTCTTCCGACGAGAATCGGACCTCGATGCCTATGCACGCTCGTGAGCAACATGATTCCGCGGAGGGAAACGGATGGGCGCCGACTAACCCTTGCTCTTGACGTAGTTGATAACCTCAATAGCGGTCTTGGTGATGTACGCCATGTCCTTGCCGTGGGAGAACTCACGAAGGAACGACGAGGTACCGATGACGACATCGACACCGTCGACACCTGCACGACGCTCGCTCATCAGCCCACTGCACGACGCCGCCGCCGCACAGGCAAAGCAGACCTACCAGTCTCGACCGCTATCCGCGCATCGTCCATATGACACCGGATGTGCGTCAGGATCTTGGCCTTGAGACCGAGCTTACAGATCTCCTCGCAATCTACGGCACACCATTGGTCAACGCCCGCGTCCGCGCACACAGTGAACTGGTAGTGTGTACACACCCCTCCTTGACTGCTCAGACGCCGCGGGGCTGGTGAGCTCAATGTACTCAACGCCGAAGGCATCGAGCGCCTTGGCGATCGCAATCTTGGTCTTAGTATCGAAGAACGCGTTCGCGAACTGTTCGCCCTCTGGTCGCACATAGCACGATCAATCCCCATATACATCGACAGAAGCGTACAGGCACACGACATACCTCGGAGAGTGCTCTCAATGATCTTGAAGTTCGAGACGTTGCTCAGGAAGTCGGATGCCCTGGGCGCATAAGGGTTGATAGGGCGCTGGGGGCGCGTGGACGAGCCGTTCGCATGGCCGTTCACGCCATTGGCAACGGTGCCGTTCGCGCCGTTGGTCGCGTTGGACGCAACGGAGTGTGTGGAGGTCGAGCCGTTCATCGGGACCTCGACCATCTCGGACTTCTCTGCCGGCTGGGCGGCGCCGTTCTGGCAAGGGCACATTTTCGGTGTGGTGTTGTAGGATTGAGGAGGTGAGAGGGCGGTGCAGGGGTGGAGAGAGGCGCGATGCGAGGAGGGGAACGGCAGGAGGAGAAATTGACCGGCGAACGGACTTGAGACGGCTTTTTGAAGAACTCCAAATTCTCGACTTGAGTCATAGGAGCTATAAGTCACGTGGCACAACGCACTCCCTTCCGCTAGCTATATTTGTCAGGTTTTCTCGCAAACACCTGAAGCACGGCGGCCTGGGAGTATCAAGGACGTCTTTCAATGGCAAACACTACGCTTGGTTGTCAGGATGTATCGTAGTACGCTATACTTCGGGTGCAACAGGTCATGCATGGTACTGAGGTCCAAGATCGCGAGCGCCTCCTCTCGTCTTTCCGAGGCATGCAAAGTGGGTCGACCACGCCAGCTCTTGGCCACTTCAGACTGCAGGTTTACCGGCGCAAGGTCTGTGGTGGGATCAAATGCCCTTCATGTTCCTCCGAGAAAGCGGCAGAGCGCTACCGCCCGGCCGTCCTTGCATGAGACTGAGATGCCGGGCCGGAGTAGTGCAGGGCAGTTGTTTCCCTGCGCCGCCGAGTACTGCCAGGGATCACCGCTAAATGACTCAATGCTGAGCATAGAATCCTCAATCATGGTCCTGGATGGACCGCCCCCACCGTCCGGAGACCGGGTCCCCTCCTCGGAGAGGTGAGGCTCTCGCTCTACGCCAACCCGCCCTGCTTGAGAATATCCTCGCTCTCCGCCGCCGCCCTCCGTCCAGGCCGTCTCTTCTTCCGCGGGTTCGAAAACTCTCCGTTGAAGTCCAGGCGGAGGAGCAGCCGCTCGGCGTGCCGGCGCACCTCCTCGTCGCCCTCCGCGCCACGCTTGCCCCGCTTCCCGCGCATGAACGTGTGGAAGCCGGTCGTGTTCGCCGCCGCTACGCTCGTGTTGTGCAGGAGGGCGGACTTTGTCGCGTCCCCTGCTGAGGCGGCGGAGAAGGGCTGGAGGGTGGTCGAGAGTGATAGTTGCTCGTAGAACGCATCAAGCAGCGTCTGGAGGGTCTGCGACTCCGACGTCAGTTTTGGCTACACCAGCTCGGCGCATGAGAGACGCACCTCATCGATCTCGCCAACGATGGCATACCGCTCCGCAACCGCCTCCCCAACCTTCTGCGCTCCAGCAGCAGCAAGACTGCCCTCGAAGAGCAGCGCGGGCAGCACATCCCCGCCCCACCGCTCGACCTGCGCCGCGAACCGCTCGCACACCTCAAGAATCAGTCGAATGATGTGCGTCAGGGCCGGGTTCGCGAGCAGGCTACCAGTGAGCAGGCGTTCCAGGTAGGTTGTGTGGATGTTGCGCAGCGTGGTGAAGTCTAGAGGCGGTGCGGCCGACGACGATGACGCCCCTAGGTTGGAAGCGGCACTCTGGCTATGGGAGGGATGTACCATCGACCCAGACCTCGATGCTCCCATCTGCGCAGTACCCGCACTCTCGGCGTGTCCGCCCGTCCCGGTCATCTGTCGCCCGATGCTCTCTGGAGACCGACCGAGCAGCAGCGCCTTCATCCTGCGGAACTCGACATCCATCACGTCCGTCATGACATAACCCAGCAGCGTGTCCAAGAACCAGTTCATCTCCCTCACGACACCCCACCCGCACCTCAGTAGCTGCTTCCTCGCTTCCAAATCCTCCGCGGTGCCGCCCTCGCCCAGGCCCGTCCACCGCCGGCGCGCGCGCTGCGCGTTCGAGAGCGCGGTCCAGCACGCGTGCACGCGCGTGTGCGTCTTGCGCAGCGCCGAGAGGTACGAGAAGAGCACGGCGTAGCTCTGCAGGTCCGACGCGTGCAGGAACAGGTCAAGTGGCCAGGTGACGGTGTAGGTTAGCACGAGCGGCGTCCCGAGGAGGAGGTCGTCGAAGGAGGTGGGTTCTGGGGCTTGGGAGAGCGAGGATGAGAGGTCCTTGGCTGCGGCGCCGGCTAAAGAGGGTAGGAGAGGGCGAATGGGACCTGCAGGCATGCGGAAGTGGAGGTGAGCCAGGGATGGATCCTGTTGCGCTGTAGTGCCCAGGGATGCGCGCAGGAGGGCGAGATGAAGGTCCTGCTCGCGGATCATGGTGCTCGGGACCGTACGCGCAGTAAGCCTGGAGAGCTTGAGCCTCTCTATCTCCCGTATGAGGGAGAGCGCGAACTCGCCGTTCCTCAGCAAGAAGTAGTTCGCACTAGAAGAGAATTAGGATAGGACGACGCCTACAAGAGGAAACTCACAGCGATTCTACAGCGTCTTCCACGTCCTTGTGCGTGAGGACGTTGAGCCACAACCACTCACTGACCGCTGTGCGGATGTCCACAATGACGCGGTCAAACGCATACTGATCCTGTGGGAGCACGGAATTCAGGAGCTTGATGTGCTCTCGGGCGAGGTCCTGTGGGAACTGCTTCTCCCACTTTGCGGCCTTCACCGTGCCTATTGCGCGACCGACATATGTGATAGAATCGCGCGACTGAGCAGACACGCAAGAGGGGACAGAGCCTTCCAGGAGGACATAGTTCTTGTCTGTGAGCGGATCATTGGGGGAGAGCGAGCCGTGTATCAACAGTGCTTGCAGCTGCGCTATCCATACGCGCTGGACGGCTTCCGAAAGACGGGAGTATATGCTGGAGACGCGATGGATGCCAGTCTGAGAGCGAGTCAAGAGTAAGTCCACGAGAGGGCCGGGGGGCCAGTGTTCCTGCGTCTGCAATTCTTCTACGAGTGTCTCGAGCGAAGCTAGAGGTGCATCCCACTCTGCAAAGATCGCGCGCAAGGATGACAGAGGTACGAAGGACCCTGACGCGACTAGGCTGCTGTCGCGCTGCAAGACCTTGGCTTCGGTGTCGACGATGAGCACTTCGTAGCCTTCTTTGAGTATCCGATTGAGCGTGGCGCACAAAGCAGAGACGTAGCGCGAGGAGGGGCGAGCAAGCGCGGCACACGCATGTTTGACCTTTCGATAGCGCAGAGCAATCTGGCCGAGGGATTCGAGACATTGCTCCTCGCCAGGATGGAGGAGAGGGGCGAACGCAGGATGAACTTTATGGTCGTTGGGAAAGAGGGAGGACGAGTGGCCGGCAAGAACGAGGAGGACCTCTGCGATCATCACGAGGAGTAAGCGAGGGTATGTGAGCAAGCGTCGTGGTCGTGGACGGGAGCAGGACGCGACTGGACAAGCGCCCGCGACGCGTCGTGATTGAGCACAACGCGTCCGAGAAAAGCGGAAAAACTTTCCAGCTCTTCCCATCTCCCTCTGCACGTCTTCCGCTTCCGCTGACCCGTCTCGAGCAGAGGTCTTATTGCATCTTGCTGCATCATATATTGAGTCTCTGCGTTTCATCAAAGACCGCGACATGGCCTCAGAAGCAGCCTCTAGCAGTGGACCACCGCTCGGAAAGTACCTAGCTTCAACAGGTATGTCTTCCAATCGCTGCCGCATACACCGACCCCGAGTAACCTGAGGCATTTGAAGACAAGAAGACGAGAGACAAGGCGATCAAGAACCTCGCTGCATTCCTCTCAGACCCTTCTCGCGATGCGTTGCCGAAAACCGAGATGACGAAACTGTGGAAGGGCATATTCTACTGTACGCATGCTCCTCCTCGGAAGTATACGCCAAATATGCCTCACCGCGCATGATACAAGGCTTCTGGATGTCCGACAAGCCACTAGTGCAGCAAGCACTTGCTTCTGAGATTGCAGAGATTCTCTTGGCTATCACGAAGCTCTCCGTCTCCTTACAATTCCTCCGCGGGTTCTGGGAGACGACGGTGCGGGAATGGAACTCCATCGACCGGCTCAGGTGTGTTAGGCGCACATTGTCCCCTCTGAACATGATCGCTCAATACCCCGGACAGAATCGACAAGTACTACATGCTTGTTCGCCGATTTGTGAACGCCTCCTTCAGACTGCTCATGCGTGCCGACTGGGACCAAGCCGCGTGTCAAGAATACAACACCATCCTCACTGATCGTGGCGGTCCGCTATGGTACGTCAAATCAGCATACTCTCGAATGTTCATTCTCACTGTATCGTCTTTCAGTCCGGAGGATCAGCGAGTGCCTACGAGCCTCGCATACCACCTTGCCGACATCTACCTCGAGGAACTCGACAAGGCCCTCGGCAATCCTCCTTCAGAATCACCCCTTCCTGCGCCTCTCTCCACACTCCTCGATCCGTTCTTCACGCTCGCTGCACGCACTCCCACGACCACGACATATCAGCGGATCCAGTCCGCACTCCTCGACCCGCTGTACACTGCACTTGACACTCCGCATGACTCGGACGAGCCTCCCAGCCGAAAACGACCACGCCTCTCCACACCGACCTTCCCCAACCTCATCTCGAATGCATGCACGACGCGACCCAAGGAGGAGGGCGCGCTCAGTAGCGCTGCCCTCAAGAAAGCGCTGCTCAAGAGGATGTTCGAGATCGCGAGCGAGCCCGACACGCGCGACGCCAACCGGCGAAAACTGTACGCGCTCTGGAAGGAGCACATGGAAGATGACGATGACGGTGGTGCAGACTCGCGCGGGGTGGATGGCAGCTAGCCGTGTCATTCAGCCGAGAGTAATGATATGATACAGGTCGTCATGCTTTGTACAACAGAGAAAGTCAAGTCTTCTTCAAACGCGCGCAAGCCAGTCCGAATCCACGCGGGACCGCGGGACCAAAGCCCGTCTGCCGGACCCCATAACCCGTCGCCCGCTCCCCTTGGCCCATCTTCGTGGATGGGGCCGCCACCTCCTCTTCCTAGCACGGCAGGGACGACTAGTCCCATATGGTGCTGTCATTAAGCACGGGTATCATACTTGAGAAGTCGGGCGCCGCGAAGGGGGCTCTAATGACGGAGTGTCTGAGCGATGTGGATGGGCTGCATGTCGTGGTGCTGGAACCTGGCCTTGCCGATGTACCCCTTCGGGATGGCAGATGGTAGAGGGCCGGTGATCATGCTAAAAGAGAATATGAGCCAAGGTGCATGAGATGGAGCGTGGGTGAGTACGAACCTGGGCTTCTGCCACTGAGACCAGACAAAGTAGGCGAGGCCGGCTTCAAGAGTGGCGAAGAGGGCCAGGGACTGTCAGGGAACGTGTGAGCATCCGGGACCTTACTATGTGTATGATACTGCTTACCGGAGCACGCGAGATGACAAGGTAGGGAAGAGGCATCGTGAGTGGTGGTAGAAGAGTGTGGAGGTAGAAGAGTGGGGTGTGTGCGAAGAGTGGTGATGCGTTCAGGCTCTTGAGCTGGAGAAGCTGAGAAGCCGAGTAGCTGAGTAGAGGTGTTCTGGGTGGATGGAGAGCAGGCCAGAGTCGCCCTTCCTTATATACCTTAACCCCCACCTGCAACACACCGTAAGCTGCCCGTATGGGTGTCCCTGCGCGTCCCTACGCTCGACGCAAGCCGGAACCCGTCGAACCGCCTCGTACAGACCAGCCCACGATAGACCCCGCAGCGCGACATAGCGTGACACTCCGGACAGCTGCGAATGGCAACCTTGCGATGGACGCAGAGTCTGGCCGACCGCGGGCGCGCAGATAGAATGGCCCAGTCGCGGTCACGTGCAGGCCCGTAGGCGTTCTGGCCCAAAAAGGCTCGTCTGGAACGCGCCACCGCCGCCCATAAGCTCAAACAAGGTCCTGCCACTTTCCTCGCCTCGACTTCGACGCCCGGCGAGCTTATCAAGGTCTGGGACGGGCTTTGTGGGTTCCAGAAGGTGCGGATGCTGGTATGACGCACGGGTTGATTGACCGCTACAGTCGACACTCTCTTAACCCATACATCTCGGCAAGGCTCCAGTCTTCCGTCGTGTTATTTTTTCCTGCACAGAAGTATAGACGCAGGTCCGCATACATTGAAGGTATAGGTCTGTCTTGTTCCGACGAGCCAGGGCCGTCTCAGTCTCGTGCGATTTCCAGATATGTGTGTTAAGCGAGGTATGGGTTAAGAGTGTCGACTGTAGTAGGTCCCCTACGTTCTCGACGACGAGCCAGGAACCAGTGGGAGGCCCCGGCGCTTGAGCTAAAGGCTGGATTGTTCTACAGATCATACGGGTCTACGAACGGTCGAGGTGGAAAAAAGGCACCCGTATGAAGTTCACACTGCGGACGAGGTCAAGCCCTAGGGTCCAGTGAGAGCAACGCTGCTCAAGCCTGACAAGCTAGTCCAATGAATATAATCTTCATGAGCGTTCGATGCGGGATGAACCGGCCCGCAAACTACCTTCACTCACCGGAGATGAAGGAGGGCTAGAGGGACATGACCCGCCCTCTGCGGCCGCAATAACACAAGTGATAACCATATACCCATTACTTATGCTACAAGTCCGGCAATTCTCGTTCGATGAGTCTCTTCCAAGTGCTCTCCCGCCACCACTCGTCCATGCTATCAATGCGCTCCCAGAGATTCTCTTCGTCCAGACCATAGATCTCGTACTTGCCGTTGTTGAGCAGACGGCCCTCGCGCTTCGCGACCTCCAGCGCCGCCTTGTTCTCGCCTCTAGCTCAACGGATTAGTATTCATACCGTGTACGAGATCGTGAGGGCGAGTCGCCGCACCGTAGTAACTCCAGAAGCTCCTTCTTGTCCGGGAAGAACAGCCGTGGCTCCAGAACGCCCAGGATGGCCAGCGCCGCTCGGTAGAGGAAGGCATCCCCTTCTAGCATGATCACGTCCCAGACTCGCGCGCACGCTTCGAAGGGTAGGTGGTCCAAGAACAGAGGCACCAGCCAGTCAGGGAGGTATGCGGCTGGCGACACCTGATGTTGCTTGAAGTTGAAGTAGACTGCGCGTATAGTCAGTCGTTTCTACAGGAACAAGCGTCTGCGAGTGGACGAACTCTTGGGCATCCCGTCCGCTAATAGCGTATCGAAGATCCTGACGGGTATCAGCTGTTTTCCATATACCGCAGGCAAGCTAAGTACCTGTAGTATGCCTCCACCTAAATACCCAGCGTCAGTCCGCGGCCCTCATCATGAAAAAAATCTGAAGACTCACATCGTCTTTTGAAGCCATGCCACCGTAGAACGACCGTAGACAATGCCGTTCTAAGAGGTTCCGCAGAACCACGAAGCCTGGTGCCGCCGGCATGTTCAGCAGGATCATCGCTGCAACCTTCGCTACGCCAAGTACGTAACCCAGACCCTCGTCAGAACGTGCTACCACCCATGCGCACAGCATGTCACGGAGGTCTTGGTACATAGGACCCTTCTCTGGAATGAACAAGTGGATGGAAGGAAGTGTTGTCCGTATGTCGTCCTCCAATAGGCTCAATACTGTCGTAGGGAACGAGCCAGAGGCCAATGCCCTCTTGGCCCTTGAAAGACAAGTCTTGTATGCGTCTGCGATCTGGTCGTTCAGCAGCCCGCAGGCAGGTATACCACACGACAGACCTGCGCACCTCTGCTGAGAGCAAGCGCGTTGCCTACGGCAGCTTGCCACATCGGTGCGCGGAGTTTGGTGGGTATGCCCTGCCACCATAATCGCCTCAGGTTCGGGTTTCGATGGACGACGGTCCAGTCGGGCACGATTTCTCGCTCCCATATGCTCAAAGACTCCTCTATTCGGCGCTCGCGCGCTAATCGTCTCTCTTGCAACGCTCTTCTCCGCTTCTCCTCTAGGCATGCGTCAAACAGATTGCACGCACGGCAAGACCGAGAGCAATGGAGCACAGACTACGTCAACGGACGTTCATTTGAGAGGCGAGGAGGCCGATAGACGGTGCGCACTCACCAGCTGCTCGGCTGCGCTTCATCATCTCCTCCCAGTCGTGCTGGTGCTTCCTGTCTTCTGTGCGCGGTTTCGGCGGAAGGTGTGGCGGCCGCGTCTTGCTGATTACCCTGTCGAGCATGCTCGGCCCGGCCGAGCGTGTCGGTCGGTGGCGCGTAGTCGGTGTCGGAGGTTCGGAATGTTTGGGAGTGGTAGGTGTAGGCAGAGAGGAGGACGTGGGGAGCGGGAGCGACGGGGTGGAGGCTGCGCCAGCGTTCGAAGGCGGCACCTTGATGGGCGAAGGCGGGCTCTTGGGACGGAAATGATCATGCGACGCCGCATATTGTGCGTACTGCATTGGACTATGGTCATAGGTTGAGGCGCTTTCCATAGATGCCCTGTCGATATGCAATTCCTTCGCGACCACCTCCGGCGCTGATAGGTCTATCTGGACGGCGGGATACTCGGAGGCGGCCTCCTCCGGCTCTTCATGTTGTGGTGGGGGCGGCGATTGATGGTCGGACAAAGAGACCTGGGAGAACTCAGAGGATAATGGTACTTCGTACAAGGAGTCCTGGTGGGACGAGGATTCTGACTGTATGCGCGGCGAGGATATCGAATGCGACATGGAGGGCGGAGAGTCATGCCCGGCGTCGATGTCAAACGTAGAGACAGACGCATCGGGGTCCACGGAGAAGCCAATCTTCCCGACGACGTCGTCAATACTGCTGTCGCCTGCATGCCAAGTGTCCGCGCCGTTCATGTTCTTCGCGAGTTCCTCCCGGAGTGCGGCGGGGCTGAAGTCGGGTACGTCGATGTCCTCATTATCTGAGAACGCGTCGTCCAGCGTGAAGCCTATCGGCGCGTGTGTCTTGATGCGCTTGTCAGGCGCGATGTCTTTGCCATCGGAGCGATGATCCATGGAGGCGACGGAGAGAGGAGGATGGAGGCTGCAGTCGGTGTTGCTGTGTACTGGATGGGAAGCGCTGCAGAGTCCGCAGCGACCCCGGACGCGCTCCGGTGTTCTCGGGCCGCGGCGCGGACGGTGGCGCGGACGCGTCGATGTGCCCTGGACGCGTCCGAGATTGACTTTGACCTCGACAGTCAACTGGCAATCGCAGCGGACACCTGTAACGATGTCCAAATCTCCCGTGACTTGTCATGGTATGTGTACTGGATATTGCTGCCAAGCAAAGACAGATCAAAGCATGGTCACTAGTGCTCGACTCCTCGATCGGTAAACCAGCGGCAGGTGTCCCAGTGCAGCTTCAGCAACTTCGTTCAACGGATGGGCCTGCATCCACGTTCGATATCCTCGCTGAAGGGTAGGGTGTCTATTTGCACAAGCTGCTGGCATACGCTGAGCATGAAGGACGTAGCGTGACCGACTATGACGGTCGCTGCATGCAGCTCTACCCGGAGGCGGCACCAGGACAGAAACGCGAGGATTTGATCAAGCTCCAGGCCGGGCGACTATACAAGGTCGTGTTCAAGACGAAGGATTACTTCGAGAGCACTGGCCGCAAGTGCTTCTATCCCTGGGTGGAAGTAAGCACTCTCCCATCTCCTCTGCTTGTATGTGAGGGCTAAGCTCTCCGATCAACCCGACGCGCTTTGTAGATTACCTTCGAGGTGGCAAACCCCGCAGAACACTATCACATACCACTCCTAATCAGCCCGTATTCATACACGACATATCGGGGAAGCTGAGCATAGGGACAGCGTTAAAGATCCAAGGAGATATCCACATTGATTGCAGATGGTATAGGACTGTATGATACCTAGTGTACACGGTACTCTAGCTACGCAGATGTGAGAGACGGATGCAGCAATGAACGATGTACAGTGATGAGGATATCTAGCGGTACACTTACAATGCGACGTCCTAAATACATGGAGAGCTGGGACAGGTGAACCGAGACGACGGAAGCGATATGTGACGACGATAAACACACCAAGAGATCGTACAGTACGATAGACGGCTCATGACAATCCGCAATGCAGAGCCGGCGACAAGAATGTTCAAGCGATACTGAGCCCGTTCACACCCTCTTCCGCGCCGTCGACCTCCTTTTCGCCATCCCGGCGGGCGCGTGTCATTGGTCGCAGGACGGGACTGGACAGGCCGATCTGAGCGCGCAGTGTGGGGCTCGACATTGCACTTGCAGATCCAAAGCTCTGGCGAGTGCTGAAGTACGAGCTGGAGCCTTGTATGATCGGAGAGGAAGCGCCGGAATGAACGCCGTTCGGGATGGGTATTGGGATAGGCATGCTGAGACGAGGAGCTCCGTTGGCCATGCGAAGATGTGACACAGAAGGCGAGACTGCGCGACGCTTTGCCGCAGTAGGGTATGGATCGTAGCGGTCGTCGACTGTGGTCCAGAAGTCAGTGTACGGGACATGGCAGAAGGGTGTGATCCACACTAACTGGACATACGTTTCCTCTTGTTGCGCACGGCGCTCGTAGAAGTCGGAGGAGGCGTGTATCTCCACGACGCGATGCTAGGGGAACCGACAGATGAAGATGGCTGCTTGGGTGATCATCAGCACAGTGTATATATGCGCAGGAACTGGCGACGTACCATGTCCACATCCATGGCAAAACCAATAGGACTCTCCAACATCGACGGATCGTCCCCGTTGATGCTCTGTGCAGGCGTAACGGGCTTCGTGGCTATAGCAGAGTCTGTATATGCGAACGGCACCGACTCGTCCAGCTCCTCGTCGTCGCTCGGTGTCGACTCTCGTTGTGGCTCTTCCGCCGCCGCGTCTTCAGGATATCGTCCACGGTCAGAGGCTGGCCGAGCTGGTCCGGGATGCATGCTGAACGATGCCAGCATGCGCTGGAATTGCGCCTCCGACTGCACCTCGTTCTCCTGTACCTGTGACTCCGCGACAAGCCTCTGGATATGGGGCATTTTTATCTGCTGTCGGCGGCGGCGTGTGAGGCGCCGCGCGAGGAGGCTAGACGGAGACATAACGCACTGGTTTAGAGAGCCTGCGCTGCTGCTGCTGTTGCTGCAGGCGCACGGGCAGCATCTGCTCGTCGGTGCCTGAACCCGAGCTCGAGGCTGAGGTGAGGCGCGGGGGTGTCCGTGGTCGACTGGTCTTCATGCTCGTGTCGCTTTCAGAGTCTATTGACGGCCCGGGCAGCAGAGGCGTGACATTTCCGGAGTCACTGTCTGTGGACATCTTGTCCCGATCGCTCTCAGAGTCGTCTCCTGTTCCATTAGAGCTATGGCGGCGCGTGAACGATGAGACGAGAGGGCTGTGGAGGCGGGCTTCCGCCGAATGTGCAGTTCCGAGACGAGGAGCTAGGAGGCTTGGGCGGCGTAACCGTAGCATGAAGGCACTAAGATCATCAGATGAGGTCTGAGGTAGGGTCGTCGACGGAGAGGATGGGAGTGCAAAGTCAGACGAGGATGCGGGTAGCGAGGGTCGGGAAGTAGATATCGACATAGAGCCGCGTTCAGGGCGTTTCGGGCTCATTGCAGCGCAGAGAGGAGATCAAGGTATTCAGCACGGTTAATGAGGCAGGTGTGCATGGAGGACAGGTGCAAAGCAGGGAGAGGAGGCTAAAGTCTAGATAGCCTCGGATGCGAGTTCCTATTACGGTTGTGGATTTACGGCATGCATGAGACGCCCGTGCTCGGCTAGCCACATTGACACGTAAGCGCCCAGTCCACCGTTCAAACGTTCCAATGCATCCGTTCTCCGTTTCCAAGTGTCCCAACATGGAGGTACTGTATTTCATCCGCACGAATCAGCGCGAGGGCATTGGGTAAGATAAGCATTAGTCCATGTTCTGATACATGACTAGTCCACAGTCCGTATGCGTAAGATACTACGTTTACAAGGAACGGATCCAGGAGATCACGGCGGCGGTCGAAGTTCCAATCAGACCTGCAACTCAGGATTAGTATAGTGAAGCCAAACATGCGTCGAATGCCGACTCACCGAGCATGGATAGACTGCTGACGATAGCAGCACCGCCCATGTTGCGCTGTGTGATGTAGTGAGCAAAGCGGCCAGGCAACGAGTATGCCGTAAGTACTAACCTTCTTGGGGTCACCGGTGGAGTAGCCGATAGTGTAGAAGATACGGGCGAACGTCCAGAGACCGCACAGAGAAGCCGCGAGCACGGGATAGGTCAGCCCGCCGATGACAGTGGACCCGAGGATGATGGGCAGCTGCTCGAGCGTGTTTTGGTGGGCACCTACGAAGACGTGTGAGCGGGGAGGACAAAAAGTCCGAGCGCGGATGATACTCACGCTGCGTGCAGTTGAAGACCTGAGCCTCCTTCCTCGCGGCAGCCTCAACCTTGTCAGCGTAGACTACGAGGACTACATCAGCTTCTGCATGCGGACCAGTCAGGAACTGTCATAACGCACCTTGAGGATACTCGATGGCTGCCTGCTTGCGAGCCCTGCCCACGCGGAAGGACTGCCATGCCAGCAGGTAGAAAGTCGATACCGCAGCCGCCGCAGGGTACGCAAACCTGTGAGACGGACTTCTTTAGCAACCCATAGGACCATGACCGTCGAGGGAACACGTACTCCTTGTGGAGGATGATGCCAGCGAATCCAGTCGACATTGTGGTCAGCGTGTGATAGAAGGATGTTCAGTGAGTGGAGGTGAGAACGGGGCTTGTGTATTTATGCCCTGGGTACGGAACTGCTGCCGTCGACCGCGTCAGCGAACGGCTGATCCACCGGATATCGGAATGGCCAGTGCCACCTGGCACGGGAATGACACATACCAGGATGCTGTGAACGTTGGTGAGAGCTTGGGGGGAGAAGAGGCCGTCGCCGGCTTTTATGGGGGCCATGGCTGCTGTCAGGAACGTACGGCAACGTTCTAGAGCGGTGGGAGCATGCAACGGGCAACCCACGGGATGTCCCCCCACGACGACGACGGTGGCCTGTGACGCTGTCTGCGCCGTCCCACATGCGGAGAGTCAGCGGCGCTGACGTCGTCACGGCGTCGAGCCCTTTCCCGTTTCGATCGGAGTTCCACGACGTCGGAGCTACCGGCAACTGCCAGACTGGGCCACCACGTGGCCCTGCACGGGCGTCTCCCAAAAATTTGGATGCTAATCCTAGGCGCCCATAGACCGTGATACCCTCTGGCCTGCTGCCGCCGCTTTCCGCCATCTTGCTTGCGAACTCCAACATGTCGAAACGATCTGCGACGGAAATCCATGCTGCGTCAGGAAGTCAGGGGGAGCCCCGCAAGACCCCAAGAGGAGAGTCGAAGCAAAGAGAGCATGCCGCAGATGATGAAATGGGCGAGTTCGAGGACGCATGGGAGGATGAGCTTGAGAGTGATGAGGAAGTTGTAGATGCGGAGGCAGGGAAAGGGGAAGATGGTGTGTTCCGTCCCGATTCATGTATAGAAAATCCTGACTGAGAATAGCTTGTAGGCATGGACGTCGACGATGAGGTTATGCCTCCGATCGAGGAATCCGAAGAGCAGCCCGCCGCACCCGACGTTTTCATTCCGGGCGTACACCATCTAGGCAAGGATGAAATCCTTGAACCGGACGACTCTGTATACGTTATGCGGCATAACATGAGCGTAAACTGGCCATGTCTCTCCTTCGATGTACTCCGGGACAATCTCGGAGACCAGAGGCAACGCTTCCCTGCGACTGCGTACATCGTCGCCGGAACGCAAGCGGATGTCGCGAAAAATAACGAGGTCTCCGTGTACAAGATGAGTTCGCTACAGCGGACACAGAGGGAGAACGGTAAGCAGTATGACTGCTCCTGGCGCGAGGCGCTGTTGATATTCAGGATCTTTCTTACACAGATTCTGACGACGAGGAAGACGACGACGACGACGCGTTAGATGAAGACCCCGTGCTCGAACACCGATCCGTCCCCCACCTCGGCGGCGTGAACCGTATCCGCGCCCAACCTCTCCCCGCATCCTCCCCATTACCTCCGGTGTCCCAACCCTACTACGTTGCAAGCTGGTCAGAAACGGGCAAAGTCCACATCTGGGACGTCCGACCTCTGATCGAGGCGCTCGACGTTCCCGGCTACACCATCGACAAGTCGCTCACGCACACACCCGCGTTCACGATCAACTCCCACGGGCGCGCCGAGGGCTTCGCAATGGACTGGGCGTCGTCGGGAGAGGCGAATCCGTCTGCGCTCCGGCTCCTCACTGGGGACATCCATTCGAAGATTTATCTGACCACAACAACGCCGTCTGGGTTCAACGCGCTCTCGCAGCCCTTCACCTCGCACACATCGAGCGTGGAGGACCTGCAGTGGAGCCCCGCAGAACCGACTGTATTCGCGTCGTGTTCGGCAGACCAAAGCGTGCAGATCTGGGACGTACGCGCAAAGGGACGCAAGAGCGTTGCCGGCATTGACCGTGCTCACGATAGCGATGTGAACGTCATCAGCTGGAACCGCTCAACTACGTACCTCCTGCTGAGTGGCGGCGATGAGGGAGGGATCAAGGTCTGGGACCTCCGGAACGTCAAGAAGAAGGGGTGAGTGGTGTCCACGCTGTGATTTCACCGCCCGCGGTGCTAATTCTCGTCACTAGGACGAGTGCGCCGGATCCTACACCGGTTGCCGGTTTCAACTGGCACAGGGCTCCCATCACCTCCATCGAGTGGCACCCTACGGAGGACTCGATCTTCGCTGCCTCCGGCGCCGACGATCAAGTCACGCTCTGGGATCTCGCAGTCGAGCAAGACGACGAGGAGACCGGCGCGATGGAGGCCACGCCAGAGGGGGGACGCGACGTACCACCGCAGCTGCTCTTCGTGCACCAGGGTCAGAAGGACGTCAAAGAGGTGCATTGGCACCCGCAGATACCGGGCATGGTTATCAGCACTGCGCTCGACGGCTTTAACGTCTTCAAAACGATCTCGGTATGATCGACCTTGTTGCGGAAGAGAGATGCCAGTAGTTAGGGAGCTAGGCCTCCATAACTCACCACTGTATCGTCGACGGTTCACCTGTTGTAGCATGGGATTTGGGATGCAGCATAGGAC
This sequence comes from Pilatotrama ljubarskyi, assembly GCA_022385805.1. Lineage (NCBI taxonomy): Eukaryota > Fungi > Basidiomycota > Agaricomycetes > Polyporales > Polyporaceae > Pilatotrama > Pilatotrama ljubarskyi. The sequence continues at coordinate 21,195 of MU277784.1, forward strand.
CCTGGAAATAGAGTAACGGCTGCTATCATACATATGTCGGCATGTCATAAGTCAAGTCTACGGCAAATAGTGACAGCCCGACAAGGTGCATGGTTGGTCCGAGACCAAGCTACTGCGATGGTACAAACGAGTCCATGTTCGAAGTGAGGGCCAACGATGGCGCGTCAAGAGCAGAGGCGCCACTCAGTACATCGTGCTGGCATTGTTGCCCTTGGGGCTGCGGATCTTCATACCAAAGTGTCAGACTGGACAGCTTGTGCGCCATGCAAGGCGCTCACCTTCTCGATGTTCTTATGCAGCATGTCGGTTATTACCGCGTATATGCTGCGCAGGTCATACAGATTCTGACGAGCGATGTAGAGCTGCTTCTCGTCATGCTCTTTCAATGCCACCTTCGGCGTCTGTGAATACCTGTACAAGTATCCGGATAGCTCAAGATGTCCTTACTGCGTAATCATCCAGGTGCGGGTACTTCATAATCTTGGAGCATATCTTTGCTCGCGTAAGATAATCTTGCCGGGCAGCGTCACGCAGGTTGTATGCGCTCTCTTGCGAGCGGTGGATCTCGGAGAGCACATCTGCAATACCAGTTCAGCGATAGAGAACCTTGCATACCGATCAGGCATACCCTCTTGGATCTGAACACCTGTAGTGAACGTCAGCGCCGTGGCTTCTGTAAACATATCTCCCTACTTGCCGAAATTGTCTCCACTGCAGCATTGAAACGTGAGTCTCTCGAAGTGAATGGCACTGAGGACTTGCACTCACTCTTCGATTCTGGACGCATGTTCTTAGTTAATCTGGCTTCGCACAATACAAAGGCCGGCCACTTACTTCGGCATTGAGAGATTGATCCAGAGCTTCACTTTGTCCTGATGACACGCGATGGTTTAACAGGCGACTCGACCGCATATAGTACCATGACTTACGCATAGGTCCGCAAGCTCCTCGCATTCCCGCTTGAGATGTTCATGCAAGGCCATGGTGTGCTTGTTGCTGAGCATCTTTCCTGGGTGCTTGGCATGGCTAGCATCATTCGATGTTGAAACACCGTTTGCCCCACCAGACTCGAGCTTACGCTTCTTCGCTTCGGGTTCTGCGGACGTAGACGGGGGAGGGTATACGGTAGCATCTGTGCTGAGCGGTGCATGGGAGAGGTGGAAGGGCGAAGTCGGTTGCGAGGTCGAATCTATCAGTTTCTGTAGGTCTCTGCCATAACATCTGAGTGTCGAGAAGTGGCAGAGCATGCAAGCTGCTCACAGGATCTGGAGATGCGAGCTCTATGTAAGCGGTCAAGAATCTGCTGCTCGTCGTCACTTACCTTCTGCGGGAACTTCTCAAAGATAACTCTTTCAGCATCTGTTTTAACCTTCTCGCGGAACTCCTGCATACCGAACATGACGAGATGTACGCCGTAAGCACATGGCAAAGCGAGAGTACTATAAGATCTGCACTTACGTCGAGCTCCTTCTGCAGCTTCTTGTCTACGGCGACTTTCGAGGACATCTCAAAGAGCACCTAAGTGCTAGCAAGTTTGCAGTATGGAAGGCGAGGTAGAGCGGATGGTGGTACGGGACTGCGGGTACCCAAGCGGTGCTTGAGAGAAAGACGCGGTGGACGCGAAACGCGAAAGCGCCCATTACCGACCAGATCTCGATCATGTAAACCACGTGCTTGGTAAGCGCCTCCGCCACAAGGACTCGAGAGCGACTCCGCGTCCAATCTCAAGCACCCGTCTGCACTGTACCACATCCGCACAGCGCGCTCGCTCGCTCCTCCTTTTGCTAGAAGGCAACGACATCTGGCTTGTTATACCCGCTGCGCCGTGCTTTTTGGAACAACGTCCCCGTCTTAACGAGGTATAGGCTACAGGATGGCCGGACAGGTAAGGGTGGCTAGGTCTCAAACCGCTGTAGGCTCTGACCTGTCTTCAGGACGAGAACGACGTTATCGCCACCCTTACTGGGTTCTCTCTCAACAATGTGCTTAGTGGTCTCGACTTGCCTACTGGCCCAGGGCTTTCGAACCAGCTCGGTATCTCTGGAGTGCCAACCCTAAGCGCAAACCAGATATACAACGACAGGTGGGAAGGCGAGGACGATGACGAGGTCGTCGGTCCAGGAGAAGGCGAGGATTGGGAAGATGAGGTTGACAGAGAGCTTGCGGAGGAGGGGACCGAGCAGGACGGTCAGGTCAAGATGGAAGTCGAATCCCCCACTCAGATGGGCCCTAAGCAGAAGCGCAAGCGGGTCATCCGTAGGCTGGTCGAACGTCCGAAGTCCGTATATGAACGCTTCCCTACTTTCGAGAAGGACAAGGTGCTGGACTTCACGGAGCTATTCAAAGGCGTCACCGTCCACAAGTCGCGTCTGTCCAAGCGGCCATTCTCCGGTAAGCATGCTATCTCCAAGCGACTCACCTTTTCTTCATGCATTCTCACTGTGTACGACTGTGTACAGTGGAGTCTGTATATCCCAAGAAGAAGGAGATCCCGAAGAACTTTCTGCAGTCAATTGTCGGTGACACTGAACGACAAGTGGAAAGCAAGCGGGTACAACAGGTTGTCGCGTCAGGAGACGTTGAGCACGACCTCCGACGCGCTCTGCAGGTCAGTCTTCGTTGTCACGCTTCACCTGTACCCTCTAAGCGTTCTTATCAGGCGCGGGAGAAGAGTGACGCTCCGTTATCACCTCCTGCTCTAGACGATCGCTCTTTCTATCTGGTCAATATCGCAAATTGGGAGGATCAAATCCAATGGGAACCGGACCCCCAAGCACCTCCTTCTCCGGGCGCCCCTCAGAGTGACCTGAACACCCCCCTCAACAAGGCACTCGAGTCGGGTAGTTGGACTCAGAGCATCATATGGGGACCGCGCGAGCCTTTCAGGGATTTCACACAGCTCGAGTTGCACGAGCAGGAAGCCGTTCCAGATGAGCGGCCTGCAGGTGAGACATCATCATTATCTCCGCCTATGATTATTGCTGAAAATGATGCAGTCCAAGATGTTGCTCGTCCGAGGAAGCGTCTGCGTACCGATAACCAGCCTCGAGACAAGTTCAACATCTCGAACGACCAGTTCTACGAGGTTTCCAAGGAAGGCGGACGGCATCGCGTCCGCCAAACGTTTGGTCAGCTCGTCGTGGAACACGCATATCCTGCGCAGAAGTTGCAGCTTCCCTTCGTGCGTGCCCGCGCACTCAGTAAGCTTGAGATCGGAGTTGCTGACTCCTCATTACAGTACAAGACGCGCTTGTCCAAGCAGGAGGCTCGTTCCTTCCACCGACCCGCCCTCCAGTTCCCATCGAACATCGAGATCCATTTCAGCAAGGTCCGTACGGCGAAGAAGAAGAAAGACAGGGCGGGCCGCAAAGTCGGAAAAGGTGGCGACATTGGCGAAGGTTTGCATCGCACGGGCGACCTCAGTCTGCGCGATACCAGCAACTTCGTCCTGTGGGAGTTCTCTGAGGAGCACCCTCCTATCATCTCGAACTTCGGTATGGGTAGTATCCTGGTCAACTACTACCGCAAGAAGAACGAGAAGGACGATCACGTACCAAAGGTCAGGTCCCCGTCCTCAAGTCATAACGTGCAGTCACTGACGTTGCCAAAAGTATGACTTGGGGGAGCCCATCGTGATCGAGCCCCAAGACGAGAGTCCCTTCATGAAGTTTGGTTACGTATATCCAGGACAAACGGTCCCTGCGCTGTACAACAACCTCATCCGCGCTCCACTCTTCCGACACAAGCCATACCCAACCGACTTCCTAGTCATCCGGTAAGTTGTTCTCTGCTGCAGCAAGTGCGCGTGGCTGACGTCAGACTCAGAACGACGTGCCGGGGAGAGTCCAAGTACTACATTCGCGAGATACCAAATCTCTTTGTGGTGGGCCAAACGTATCCCGTCACGGAAGTGCCCGGACCGCACTCGCGGAAGATCACGAACACCATCAAACTACGGCTCCAGATCATAGCATTTAAGCTGCTTGAGAAGAGCACGGAAAAGCGATTGAAGATCTCTCGGTTGATGAAGTACTTCCCTGATCAGAACGAGCTGCAAATGCGGCAGCGTCTGAAGGTACGACGAGCCTGCAGGCTCGCAGAATCGAGCCGTACTGACGGATATATGCGCTAGGAATTCATGGAGTACCATCGGCGAGGACCTCATCAGGGCTTCTGGCGGCTCAAGGGCAACTGGACCATTCCTTCGGACGCCGACATGCTGAAGATGGTGACACCCGAGCAAGTCGTCCTGTCAGAGAGCATGCAGGTCGGCCAGCGCCACCTGCAAGACGCCGGCTACAGCTTCAACGGCGAAGTAGCGGAGGAAGACGAGGGCAACCTCTCCGTTGAGCAGCAGCTCGCGCCGTGGATCACGACGAAGAACTTCCTCTTCGCAACCCAGGCCAAAGCGATGCTCAAGCTCCATGGCGAGGGCGACCCGACTGGCCGTGGCGAGGCGTTCAGTTTCATCCGTGTCTCCATGAAGGACATTTTCGTGAAGGCCGGCGAGGACTACGAGCAAAAGCTCGGTATGTTGGCGTCGTTCTTCTCTGTGGTCAGTAGTACATTTGCTGACGTACTGGACAGCCGAGGCGGAGAGCCGCCCGAAATCCGCGCACAGGTACAATGTCGCAGAGCAGCAGCAGATCTACAAGTCCGAGATCGAACGCATCTGGAAGGCGCAGTTCGACTCCCTCAGCCGCAAGGACGAGCCGGAGCTGACGGATGACGAGGAGCGTGCGGCGGCCGCTGACAAGAAAGCACAGCGGCGCCAGTCTATCGGCTACACCCCTGCCCACTCGCCCCTAGCGCATCCCGGAACTCCTGGCCCGACGTCGCCGACGTACAGCCGTGGCTCGTCGCTCGCCCGCGACCGCGACATGAGCCTTGGCCCCGAGGCGCAGCGGCGTGTACTGCGCATCAAGCGCTTCGTCGACGGCGAGTGGAAGACCGAGATCATCCGCGACCCCGCGGTGGTCGCAGCCTACCTGAAGAAACGGCAGGCCATTGAGGAGGAGAACATGACTGCGGATGCTCTCGCGCCCACCGGTGACGCCGAGCGCGACAGGCGTGCGAGGAAGAGGTGCGTTTTTATCTGGCGGGTATGCCTTGGCAGCAGAGACTCACAAATTTGCAGGATCGAGGAGGAGATTGCGCGGATGAAGAAGAACCAGGAGCGTCGTCTGCATAGGAAGAACGCGAAGATCGTCAAGGAGGGCGGCACGCCGCTGCAGCTCAACCGTCCGATCAAGCCCGATACCACAGTAAGTCTTGATTTGGCTTCTCGGCCGCCGCACCCGCTCATGCCACTATTTCTCTCAGCGTCGCTGCGGTCACTGTGGTCAGATGGGACACATGAGTAAGTGTACACCCTTCTTTCTGCCCAGAGCCAAACTGAACGCATTCCTCGTCGCTCCGCAGAGACAAACCGGAAGTGCCCCCGCTGGGCCGAGTTCAATCAGGGCACCCCTCCGCTCCCGACGCCCTCCGCCTCCAGCCCGCCCGCAACGTCGCCCACCGGCACCGGCGGCTTCGGCTTCGGCGGCGGCAGCGACAGCTTGTATTCCCCGGGGGCGTCTGGCTCTTCTCTGCGCCCCGGGCCCTCGCATACCTTCCCTGGCACGCACGGCCCCTCGCCGCTTGCGACGAGCCCGCCGATGATGCCGGTGGATGATGACGACGACGATATGCCTGCCACGCCGTCGGGCTCGGCCCCGAAAATCAAGCTGACGCTGAAGAAGTCGTAAGCCTGGCTCCTAGGCTGCGTCTCGCAGCTCGCAGCCGTCCTTCGCAGGTGGTACTTTGCTCTGAACTCATGACTCCCGATTGCTCTCCGGACGGTCTGCTGTATTTTAGTGCCGAGGTGTATTGCTGTAGCTATAGTACTCGCAACCCTGTAATCGACGCGCTAGTGATCGAACCGCGCTCGCTCCTGGCTCCATGCCAAGTCTTGGCCTGCACCCATCCTACAAGCGTATACGCTTCCTCGGCCATGACGGGACTCCGTCAGAAGGCTTGTAGGCGTGACAGTGCGCAACCGCGTCCTTTCCAAGCCTTGGAAGCCAGCCCGTGTTTTCACATTCGCGGTCGCCGAGCGTCCTGTATTTTTGGCCGTGGGTGAACACGGACCACACGAAGCCCTACTCGACTGCTCGCCGCGCTCAGCTTTACCTCATCAGCGGTCTCGTCTGTGAAGTCCAGCAACCGTCGAGATACACGAGGGGTTCGTCCCCGAGCCCTTGTGTGCCCGAATGAACGCGCCCGGCCATAGTCGTGACAATGTGGGCTTCTCGAGAAGCGACCGGTCAGTATATTAAGGGGCGCGTAGCGGGAGAGCGACACTTCCGTCTTGTAGCAGCCGCCGGTTCTGTTGCCTGCGGTACGTTCTCATGCGTCCGGGAGCGCCGTCCTCCGAAGATGCTTACATGGCCTTCGTGCCTGCGGATTCAATGCATGCACGCCGGAACCCAAGGATCTAGTACTGCGACAGATGGTCGCGGGTATGCTTCCTGCGGCGATAGAAGTCACCGGTGGACCTGCTATGATTTTATCGCTCGGGAAACCATGACTAGCTTGATAGTGCCGAATTTGAAGGGCATTAGGCCGCACTGACTTTATAGTACCGGACCTGTACAGAGCGACCAGGTTTGCGTCGGGTGTAGCTCTTACGAGGCGTACTTGTCGGATATTATAAGGCGGCGGTGCAGGGTCCCATATGCCCTGCACCGCAGCGCGACCGTGTACTTGCACCTTCGCGCCTGTCTACTACGGGGAAGCATAGCTAAGACCCCGGGGTCATCGCCAAGCCGGACGCAAGCGCAGAACGAGATCTGCGATCGACCCATCTTCGATTGCTGCGGAGGGGACAAACGCTTGGCGGTCGAGCAAACGCTGCTAAAACAGAGTCTGACCTTTCCTTGGCCGTTACGTGAGCACGCCAGCGACTGTCCCATGCTGCGAGTGTTCCATGCAAGCGTGTAAGCGAGGAGACGAGGACTCTGGGCAGCGAGTGTGACTGAGAGAGGTACAGTATGTGCGGGCTTGGCCTTGAGATAGAGCATCTGCTTATACGAGTTGTTCCGGGGAGCGTTGTCTGTGAAGGTGCGAACAGACGCGGCGGCTCACCCTGACAGCACTTGTAGAACTTCCCGAGTTACGTCCATGCTCTCACGATATCGTCCGCGTCGCCCAGGAGTGCGACGGCTCTGCGTGCCTCTCTAGAGTCTCCTTCCGAGTGGATCCGCTGCTGTCACTGCTCCTGCTTCGGGTCTCTTTGAGCCTTCTCCCGCTCGAGAACGAACGCTCACCTCTCCGTCGGGTCGCCTGGTCCATAGTCTCACGATTCTTTCCGGACACAACACGTCCACGGTCGTGCTATTGATACGCTCAACGTGTATGCGGCTCCTGGTTTCACCGATGGGTCGAAAGGAACGTTTCCAGAGCCATGGAGAGCGCATAAACTCCCTCAAGGGCCACGCACTGAGCGCACCGGAGGCAGTAAACCAGCCGGATGAAGAGCGAGAGGAGCCCGTCGCCGATGGTTCATCTCACCGAATGGCCTGTCTGAATTGTGGTTGACCTGTGCGTCCGGGTTGCATCGGGGCCGGCGTGCTTACAGGCGTGCACGAACAGCTGCGCAGTGCGAAGAGGACGGGGATGCGATGACGATTCGGCAGGTCGAGATGCATTTTGGCAAGAGACTTGGCGGATGAGCTTGGCGGTCATGTTGTGTTGTGTGTAGGCACAGCTCATAGGCGCCCGTGAAGTGCTGGGCACCCGCCGGTTTCCTCATCGGGCGATGTCGTTCCTCCATCGGGAGCAGCGTCGGGTCCGACGAGAAGGCGTTCGCCCGCTGCGGGTGCCCTGCGGAGTTAATACGCGCTTTGTGGGTCTGCTCGTGGTCGTGCAGCGTACGTGTGTTCGAGCAACGCGCTGGTTAGGATGCGGCAGATGAACGGACAGAGGCCGAGCCTGTGAATTAGCAGCGCGCAAATGCGACGTGACTGGGCATTTTACGTAAGCTGTGCCAAGGGGTGCCAAGCCTCGGACGAGATTGTCTTGGCACTGAGCGGACTGCCAAGAGATCGACATCGGCGACAGAGTTAAAGACTATCCGTCCGCATGCCATGTCTCAAGACTCCTTCCCCCATCTCGTCCCGCTCTCCACCCTCCAGTACAACCTCCACCGCCAGCTCTATCCCTTCGATTTCCTCCACCACCACCACCCCGCAGGCACCCCGCCGAACATGAGCCAGCCCCCGCAGTCCCCGAAGGCCTCCGCTTCGCCGCCCCCCGCGTCCTCCTCGGAGCCTGCGGAACGGACCCAGTCCGGCACCTCGTCAAGTGCAGGTCCTGCCACGTCGTCCGACGACCAGGCATCCGGTCATGCCTGCCAGTGGGTGGACTGTGACAAGGTCCTCCCAGACCCCGAGGCACTCTACAATCATCTTTGCAATGACCATATCGGGCGCAAGAGCACCGGCAACCTCTGTCTGACCTGCAAGTGGAAGGATTGCGGGACAACCTGCGCTAAGCGCGACCATATCACCAGCCATCTCCGAGGTACGTGATAGGCTCCTGAATTGCCGCAGGGGATGGGAGCTCACCCCCAGACGCTTCGTAGTGCATACACCCCTGAAGCCGCACGTCTGCGAGATTTGCAAGAAGCCCTTCAAACGGCCTCAAGATCTAAAGAAGCACGAGAAGATCCACACCGAGGAGCATCATGCGCAACACAAGCACTCCAAGGCTATCACCGTCTCCGACCCGGCATACAGCCAGCGCGTTCGGGGCGACAGCGAGAAACCTCGTCCTATCGCCCCTCCGCCCTCGCATTCGCACGTTCCAGTTGCCCGTGCCAAGTCTACGTCCGTGCCCCTTTCAGATAGTTCTTCCGGTAAGTCAGCCCTCGCCTCCCTCTGTTTCGACAGCAATGCAGAGACTGATCGGCCTCTTTTCGCTCTAGGTGCGGACTTCGGAGTATTGCCAACTCCCTCTCCAGAGCTTGACTTTGCTACAGACGCACCTGCCGCACATTCCAGAGCCCAGCTGTACCGCGTTCAGCCTCCTCTGCCTACATGGGAGGTCCTACCCGAAGACGTCCAGGCTAGGGGCGTCCAAGTCAGCGGCTCAAAGCGAAGTTACGACTACAGCGTCGACGATTTCTTCACCGACATGAAGAAGCGCCGAGTCACGCCCGCCTACGACCCGCGTAGGTTGATTAGCTGCTTCGCTTGAGCATCGCAGCTTATGCATTGCCTGCACAGACATGGCTGCTCGTTTGAGCAATCTCGCCTACCAGCAGTCTCTCAGCGCGACCACGAACGGAGCTCCAGGATCGGGCTCTGCCCAGCAGCATTCGTTCAATCCGCGGTCTGTCTCCTTCGACATTCGCACGCCTGAAGAGCTCGCGGCAGTGAATGACTTCCTCATCACCCTCGGCCGCGACGTCTCGGGGACTAATCAGCATCAGACTCGGCACCAGCACCAGCATTCACAGTCGGCGTCGCATGCCGCAGTCGACGATGCATCCTTCTTCGACCCCGCTAACCTCGCTCAGTTGGGTCTCGCTGGCATGCCTGGCGTGCCGTCGCCGCCTGGGCCTGGCTCAGGCGCAAGCTACCACGGCGACTCCGGCTTCGTGCCGCTCAACGAGTACTCCTCTCAGCAGATGTCTTCCTACCCCAGCAGGTCGTCCCACCAGTCAGTCCAGGCCGTACAGTTCGGAATGTACCCCTCCGCACAAGACCTAGCCGGACCCGCGGCGCCTCTGCCCTACACCTCGAACAGGCCGCGGGCCCACCGCGCTTCCGCGAGCGAGGACCACTTCGCCCAGCTCAACCCGTCCCCGCCCTTCCCCCCACAGCAGGCCTACTCCGGTCAGGGCTATCCGCACTACCTCACGCCTCCGCTTGACCTCGGCCCAAGCGCGAACCCGGGCGCATCGCCCCTTTCCTCGCACTCGGGCATGTCCACGCCCCCGAACGCGACCCCGCCGCACATCCCGCTCACAGTCGCCCCCGAGAGCGCCGCGGCATTCGACTACCTGCGCTCGAACCGCGCGCCGCCGCCGGTAGTACAGCTCGCCCCCGTGGACTACGGCATGAAGAACATGCGCACGATGGTCCCGCTCAAGAGCGCCGGTCCCGCGTCCAAGTCGTCTTCGTCATCGTCTTCGTCCTCTGGGGGCGTGCTTGCCGGCCGCCCAGAGCCTGTCGAGCCGAAGCTGGGCGCGGGCGGGGTGCATCGTGGCCCCCCGGCGCGGCTCACCGCATCGGCCGCTGCGTCTTCTGTCGCCTCGTCATCCATCGCACCGTCGCAGAGCAGCCCGTTGTACCCGCTGCTCACGTCTGGCGACGAGCGGCTCAAGCTGCCCCCGCTCAGCGCGCGGTTCCGCTCGCCTTCGCCCGCCCCTTCTGCCCCCACTACGAGCGGGTACGCGCACTCGCGCGCATCGACTGCTTCGCCCGCGCCGTCGTCTTCGCGCCGCAGCCCGTCGCCCATCTCGGAGGACTCGATGACGCCCTCGCCACCACGGTCGTCTGCGCCTACGCCCGTCCCCGCGGAGTCGGAGCGCGTGAGCTACCCCGTACTGCCACCCATTAGCTCACTGGCGTCCTACCCATCCGCCGCGGCCCGCCGCGAACACGCAGAAGACCTCGCGCGGCGCGTGGGCAAGATCGAGCTTGATGGTCGGGGACGCGCAGTGTCGGAAGAGGAGCGCAGACGGCACGCGGCGCTCCTGCGCGATCTGCTCGTCGCGATAAACGCGGAGTATAGGAGGCGGTATGGGACGCCGCCGCCTGCGCGGGAGGCGCGGGAGAGGCTGAGGAAGCAGGTGGAGGAGATGAAGGCGGCGGAGGTGAGGGGGGTGGAGAAGGAGATGCGCGATGTCGAGATGATCGCTGCGTGAGCGTACGCGGACGAGTCGACGTTTTCTGAGGGGTCGTTGGATGATGGATCGAGGTTGGTAGGTTGGTACTGCTGTGGTGGATATTGCTGTTGTCTTGCGCTTGGGTGTATAGGGCGTGTTGTACTTGTACGTAGTTCTTTTCAATCTTTTGTCAGTCTATACTATCCTCTCGATAGGCGAATATGCCGTTCTCCTCCAGTCCATGAGCTTGCAGGTCGTATGGTTCCGCTGCAGCCAGCTGGAGCTGGTGCGACATAGGTACATGGGAAAGAGGCCTGGATCCCCGTTCAGCAGACCCGCACGTGTTCTGCATATCTGAAGGGGCCTAGAATCGAGCCAGACCCGCACAGTACGTGGGCAACTACCAGCTGCACACCATGGCCATGCAGTACCTACTTTGCGCCGAGGCACGGACTCACGCCGACACGCGCATTCACTCAGGGCAACGCCCGCTCAGGTGAGCAGCCCTTTCGAGCATCAGGGGCGCTCGGGCTAGTCTCGGTGCTATATTTGTATCCGACAGACCCAGCTTCGAGAGGTACCTTGGATCCGTACTCCCATGTAATACCCCCACCCATCGAGCCATCCCAGCCAGCTGCCATAGCGCAAGCAAGCACTTGCTTTACGATGACGTTCGCGCAGTTCTACTACGACCCCGCGCTGGAGTTCGAGAAGCTGCTCGACGACGATGACGGCGGGCCCGAGCAGCACGCGCAGGCGGCTGCAACCCCGGGCGTCGAGGGCGCAGCCGCAGCGGCCATAGTGAGGCCTGCGAAGAGCAACACTACCTGTGCAACGTACGATGCACACTACTCTCCGGGGCGCGAATGGTTGCGCTGACTGGCCGCCCCGCTGCAGCACACGTACGACGTCGGCCAGTGCAGATCTGGACTCGGAGCCGCCGTCGTCACAAGAGAGGGCGAGTCGGTGGTTCGGCGGAGGCTTCCTGAGGAGGCGGGCTTCTACCGGGTCTATCCATGGGGGGTCGCACCCTGGCGTACCAAAGTGAATTTGACGAGAATGGTGTTGTACGATTATCAAACTCATTTGGTGGAGGTCACAGGCAGACGTAGGAATAGGTCTGGGTGCTTGAAGGGTCTTGTACTTGTATCCAACGCTGTATGCATCGAGTTTTCATGCATTCATGGGCGAGCATGGGCAGTGTTCGTTGGGCCTTTCCTGGGTACGCCTGGTCTGGTGCGGAGTCTTGTATGGCTTGCAAAGGGCTGGCTGATGCTGCTCGAGTCTATCGTCGTCGAGGAGGCATCACTCTCCCAGCGCCAAGTCAACCCAGGACGGTCACGGGCGACGAGACGCGTCTATACGCGTCCGGTGACGTCAGACGCGCCCGGGACATTCTCGCGTTATATAACCGCGGCCTTCCACTCCAGTCCAAGCTTTGCACACCTGCCTCTTTCCAATAACCCAAACACCTGCACGAAATATCAACAGATCCAGCATGCCCACCACTCGCGCACAAGAGGCCGCCGAAAAGCGCAACCTCCGCACCCGCCAGCCTGCCGAGGAGCAGAAGCAGACCGCCGCTACAAAGCCTGCGTCCAAGGCGAAGAAATCAGGGTCGACGAGAAAGACATCGACGAGCAAGAAGGGCGGGCAGGCAAAGAAAGAGGGCTCGCCTACCGTTGGCGAGAAGCGGGAGCCCGAGGCTGAGGAGAACGAGGAGAAGCAGTCGGAAGAAGAGCCCCCGGCCAAGAAGGTCAAGACCGAGCAGCAGACAGACAACAAAAGCGAGGGGTCGGCGGAGGCGGACGCTGACAAGGAGAACGCGCCCGCTAAGCGTCATCCAGCCGAGAGCATGTACCAGGCAGGTGCGGCGCAAATCCCACCTGTGGTCGCCGGAATGGTACTGAACCGACTGCAGGTACCATCGAGCGAGGTCATATCTACTTCTTCTACCGGCCCAAGGTGGAGCTGGAGGAGGTCCATTCACTGGACGACGTCCAGCGCTTTTACATGCTCCTGGTCCCGCGTCCCCCGCAATTCGCCTCGTCATCAGACAGCAAGACCAGCACAGAAGCCAAAGGCGACGACGGGGACCAGGAGATGAATCTCATAGAGAGCGGAGCCGACGCCGTTCCCGCGCCAGAACCCAAAGGTCAGAGCAAGAAACGGTTCCGCTTGATGGTCATCGGAAAGAAGGGCCTACCTGATCCCGAGGCTGGCGGAGGTGGGAAGGGCGGGGGCCGCAAACAGGTCTTCTGGGCGACGGTCGCCACTGTGAGCGATGACTTGAAGAAACTCGAAGAGGGCCTTGGACCGAAGGAATACGAGACCAAGACTAGAGGTGAGCATGCCATGAGATCGTCGTAGCGAAAGCAATCCTGACGGGGCCTGCAGGAACCCGTCACCAAGCTCCCGCCCGCCTCGCCGCCCGAGGCGCCTACGCCATCGTGAACAACGAAGCGGCGCGCACGCCCTCGCAGCGCGAGACCCACTTTGGGTACCACCTCTCGCATCCTGACGACGAGCACTTTGGCGAAGTGCAGGAAACGTTGGGAATCCACAAAGCGTCTTCCTTCGTCCTCCAGGTCAAGAACCCCCTTGCTCCAGCCTCAGGCCCGGGTCAGGGCCTGCCTCAAGGTCGGCGGGCGGAGTTCCCGGAGGATATCATGGAGGGCGTGTTCGGCAAGGGCGGACAGAGGGGCCGGGAGTCGTACGGCCTCAGGTTCGCGTCGGTCGAGCGGCGCGAGCTGCTAGACTATGAGGGAGCGGAGCTGTTGTTCATCGCGGCTAGGAGCGGGGAGGAAGGGCTGGAGGCCAGTCTTGGCGAGGGCAGAGGTCACGGTGAGTCCGAGAGAGTGCACTTGGGTAACACCAGTAACTGACAAGACCATAGCACTCGAGGAAGCCGAGAGGAACGAGGGCAAGGAGACGATGGACGAGGTCATGAAGGAGCTCGCGATGGATGACGGCAAGATCCCTGTTCACCCACTCGAGGGCAAGTGGGCCTGATGTGACTCTCAAGACGCTAGAATGAGCCTTCGAGGAACGGCGGAGAAGTATCGAACCTTGCTACGCGGTCGTATAGATTAGTTGCACATACATGAGAACGGTACCTTCGTGATGGCGGTTATTCTTATGCAGCATCTACGCGGCTGCAGAACTCCTAGCACCGAGACAGTCCGAGATGCGGATTCGCGGGGGCCAGGGTATCTTTCGTAAGAGGTCGTAACAGAGATACACCGCGTATCGTACATCGTCCATAGCAGCACGGGGAGCAGAGAATCACTGGGAGTCGGTCTCTTCGTTGTCCGTGTTGATCCTGAGCACCTTTATCCATTCCCGGTAGTTGAACTGGCCGTTCCTCGTGAACGGCCCCTTCAGGAGCTTGTCAATCTGTCTCACAGCGTCAGCACTCCGTTATCCACAACCTCTGACTTCCCATCCGTCCTCAGACATACACATCTCCCGCAGCACCCACCCACCCACCTCAAACAAAGACGAAGACACGCACCTCATGCTCGTCCATCCGCTCGCCGACGTCGCCCAACCACTTCCTGATCTCGTCGCACCTCACGAAACCCGAATCGGCCTCGTCAAAGCACTCGAACGCCTCCAGCAGCTCCTGCTCCGCGTCAAAGTCGTAGAGGTGCTCGCCCATCATGGTGAGGAACATCGGGAACGTGATCCCGCGGTCGTTGCCGCCCGACTCGGACTCGGCGGAGGCCATGCGCGAGTGCGCGCCGCCGCCTAGGGAGCCCCGTCGGTCGCCCGGGCGATCTGCGAGAAGTTGGTCGAGCGTCGAGCGGGAGGGGGATATGCCTGTGAATATATGATCATCCAACGATCAGCGTCTCCCCCCTTGAGTGCCACCGGCCTTGCTGGGATACACGGAAAGAGAACCGGAGACGCACCGAGACTGCTAAAGATGTGCTTCAGGTCCTGCTCGGACACGATCCCGTCGCCGTCGTGGTCGATGAGCGCGAACGCCTCGCGGAACTGCTGGATCTGCGGCGGGGAGAAGAGCGAGAACACGCCCGAGGGCTCGCGCCGCGCGCGGCTCTTCTGCGCCTTCGTGAGCTTGCTCGGGCTGCTCGTTGGCGTGATGTCGGGCGAGAGGCCGTACGGGTAGCGGGACATGATGGTGCGGACGAGGTAGGGGAAGTGTGGCACCGAGTATTACGGGGACGTTGGAAGAGGCGCTCGTGGTTGGACGCGACGCGACGGCTGTTGACGACCAGAATGGCAGGTGCTGTGGTTCGTTTTTACCCTCATGAAGCCGTCTGCCGCATCCGATAAGTACGTGCCTCTGCATGCAGCCTGATATACAACGTCCAAAGCCCACCCTATATTTTCTGAACAGGATGAAGTATAGACTCAGCCCCTCAGTGCGATTTTTTGTGAGAGATCCTCCTCTTCTCTGGCACCATCTGGTTCCACAGAAGCCTCAGCACAAAACCCCTCGGGAACCACCCCAGTATCCCCACAATCGTCGACCCGTTGCCGAGCGAAACCTCCCTAGGCGGTTTTCTCTCCTCACCACCTTCGCGAACTCTTCCGGGGGCATCCCCTTCGCCGTCCGAGCCGGGTCGGATGCCTCCCCGGTCTCGTCTGCATACTCCGCATACAGTGTGGTAGGGGCTTGCCAAAGTGCGCGCCCATGTTCTTGATGATGTTGGTGCCCGCGCCGCTGGCGTTGAGGTGCACGACGTGGATCCTGAGGCCTGAGCAGGAGTGAATGTAGAGCATTTGCATCGCTTTTTTCGCTGCCAAGTCGCGACGGGCGCGGATGTGCGCCAGTTGTGGGTCCATCTTCGCGAGTCATACAAAATTATGGTGGTTGGATGAGGAATGTCACGCGTGCGTGCCTCCGAGTCGGTGTCCAGGGCGTCTCTGCCAGGCACAACAGTCCCGTACGTCGATCAGCGCCTGCCGTCCTCACCGACACTGACAGCCTCCCAGGAGATAGTACTCTCAGAATTCTCCACTACCCCCATCTGGCAACGTGCCTCCTCCAGAGGCTTTCAGTTCAATATGCAGAGTGTATGGCTACATCTAGCGAATGTACAGTCCAAGGACCAGGAAAAGTGTCCGATACGACGGTACAGTACTGAAAGCGGCATGTGCACCTGCAGTCCGTCATCAAGGGTCCTAGATGCTACATTGTACGAGCGATCATCCAAATACAGTCGGCTTTCAAGCCTTGCCGCCAGCTGCTGTCACATGAAGCTTCGCGAGAGCGCAGACTACGGGTACGGCGTAGAATGCGTACGCCACCCAGACCACTACGGTATCGACGTTAGCGCATGAGCGGAAGGGGAGTCATCCGGACGTACTGATGAAGCCGTTGCTGGTCGCTGCGATGAGTTGAGGGGCATCCGCGCCCTCCTTGGAAATGTCTCTGTTGAAGTCCTCGACGGCCTTGCCGAACCACATGCGTATGATCAGGAACGACGTGATTCCTGCCGTTCAGGTCAGTAGGTGACTCGGCATGACTACTGCTGGCAGGCACAAACCGATCAAGAAACCGAGCAGGCCGATCCAGGCGGTCGCGCGCTGCATGCCCGGTCTGTCGAAGGTATTCCCGAACTTGCCCATCTTCCCGCGGAAGGAAGTCATGGTGAACAGTAGGAAGAAGATAGCGGTGAACGCCAGCGACACCGCGATAAAGGCTGGTGTCGTTGCCGTAGGTGCAGAGAGCAAGTCGGGGGCGTTGCTCGGTAGGACAGAGAGGTCTGCAGCAGCACCGTCAGCAGTCGTTTAGGAAAGCAGGGGAGAACGCTCGCACCGTATGTTGGCGAAACTGTGGGTGCAGTGCACGTAACGGGAGCCCCGTTGTTTGGTCGCGTGCATGAACCTGAAGACGATGTCAGTAGGGCATCATACTACATAGATTGAAAACCTACCCAATGCGCCCAAGAACACAGACGGACCGTCCACTCCTTGGCTTGAATGGGCCTCAGTCAACTCAAGAGATGGGGAGACTGTGAGGAGGGCGACTCCCGTCGGGAATAGTATTGTCGGCGCCAGATACGCAAAGAGAATGAGTATCAGAGACGTCAGAGACAGAAGGGGGGCGAGGTAGAGGTTGATGGCTTTAGATAGTCCAGCGATCATCGCGGCGGAGAAGTGCGTTCAAGAGAGATGCTTTTGGGTGCAAAAGTGGCAGGAGTGCGTCAAGCAAGCGGAAGACTTGGATGTAAGCAGAATGGTAAAGAGCGTATACCCTGCCTGCAGAGAGAGTTTGAGAGAAGTTGTGCTCGGCCACTGGAGACAATGAGTAGTCGACGGTCGAGCACTGCCTGGCAGCACGAGAGCTTAAGTATGGGTTCGCTTGGGCCTCCTGTGGAGGCGATGCTGGGAAGGCATCGAGGGACATGTCGCACAATTCGCGGAGAACAATAAGAGAGGACAAGGCCGGCGAGGCTTCGAGCCGTGTGTCAACAGCTCAACAAAGAGCGCATGAAGTCGCGTAACGAGGCGCGACGATCCATTGTTCCAAATCCGGAAGTCATCCCAGTACTATAGCGGGCGCTTAACACGTCTTGCACAAACAAGCTGCTCTTCGGGACTCGAGTCTGAGAATGCATAACAGGAAGCGTGTTCTAGCCTGGGCCAGCTACAGGTCCCACGGCTGGACTTCCTCTGTCTTGTTTCACTCGAGGACAGCGGCCTGGTGCGCAACCGATGTGATATCACGGCTATTGCTGGCAGCCCGACTTGGGTAGAACCCCAACTTGAAGCTGACGCGGTGTCCCTCAGCCTACGACTTGCACAGCTTTGCCCCCTTCTCCAGACGTCTGTTCGCGGTGATCCCGTCGTTGGCATTGAGTGGCATCTGCCGATTGGGGATTGCTGGGCTGACTACAGACATCGGCATCATGTCGTCGTCGTGCCTGTCAGGATCCGCGCGAAACTAGCGGGCATGCAGGAACTCAGTACGCGGTTCCTCGGTTCCTACAGGAGTGGCTCAGAGCTGAGGCACGCCGGAAAAGCACCGTAGGGCGGGCGGACCCACACGCACTCCGAATACACAAAGTCAAGGATCTCCGACAAGGCTCCGGAACTGAAGTTGTGCCCGCAGACCTGACATAGTGATACAGCAGGCGCAAGCACCGCTGGATCACTTGCGCTGCTTCTGCGCAGCCAGCCTCGGGCCTTCTCCAAACCGTCTCCAACACAGGTTCAACACCCAGGTCCTCGGGAACCACCTCAACACCCTATAGATGCCCGACATCGCCGCGAGCGTCATGTACCTTGGCGGCCTCGCCGCCAACACCTTGCTCACGACGCTCCGCGCGAACGTCTCCGCGGGCATCGCGCGCTTGTCCTGGCTCATGTAGAGCTTGGCGAGGATCGAGTCGGCGTACGCGGCGTAGAGGCTGGTGTCGGCGGCGGGGAGGGCGGCGCGCGGGGCGGAGTTGGCGGCGATGTTGGAACGGACGCCGCCTGGAGCGATGAGAACGACGGAGATGTCGAAAGGCTTGCATTCCATGTAGAGCGTGTCGGTGAGGGAGTGCACGGCCGCCTTGCTCGAGCCGTATATGCCGCCCCAGGGGACCGGGCTGGCAAGCAAAGGTCGGTTAGTTTGGGTGGAAGTGACGGCTAGAGGGATACACGGACATCTCGCCGGCGATCGAGCTGACGTTCACTATGGTGCCGCGTTTGCGGGCGGCCATGTGCGGGATGACGGCCTTGGCCATGCGGATGATGGAGAAGACGTTGGTGTCGTAGACGTTGATGATCTCTTGCATAGGGACGTCAATGACCGGGCCTGCACCCGTTCATGCTCAGCATCGCTGCCTCTTGGTCGCCGTTGGCAACTCGCCTGTATTGCCCACTCCGGCGTTGTTGACGAGGACGTCGATCTGGCCCTCCCGCTCGATGATGGTGTTTACCACCTCCTGGACCTTCTCGTCGTTGGTGACGTCTAGCGTCAGCTTGTGTATGTTGTCATGCGTGAAGCCATCCATGGCGTCCAGCCTGCGAGCTGTGGCATAGACGATGCATGCTCTGGATGCAAACTCCTCACAGCTGGGAACGGTGATCGTGAGATGCGTCGTGCAAGACAGGATCTGCGGGCTTACAGAGCAAAGCCTATGCCGCCCTTGGAACATCCAGTGACGAGGACGACGATCTTGCTGTCAGACATGGCGGACAACGAAGACGGTGGAAGCTCTCTGAAGCGTCAGACGAGCTATAAGGAACCGGGTCGCGAGAGCAGCCGGACTCCGGAAGGTGTGAGTGTCTGAGCCGCGGAGGCTATCTCGACTCGGAGATAGCAGCGAAGTATTAGCATCGGTCTGAATATCGTTGAAGGAGGAGACGAGTGGACGGCTCCGATCTGGACGTCGACGTTGCCGGCGGACGAGCCAAACAGAGAGCAACAGAGGAGTCCGGGTCGGACGGAGCGGGATTGGAACAAGCGCAAGTGAACTCTGTCTGCGGATGCCCAGTGCTGCCAGTGCTTGCTGCTGCTCTCCTGGGCGGACATTGCCCGTGCTGCCTTCGCGTGCCCTTCTCTAGCCGACGCCCATGTCCTCCCCCACAGAACTCTATCTCCCCCCCTCTCTCCCCTACCCCATCCGCATCGTCGCCCTCGTCGCAAGTCCCAACTCAGACGTCCAGCGCGGCGCACGCCTCCTCGACTACTCATTCACGCACAAGTCCCCCGACGCACCCCCAGAGCTCCGCTTCGGCACATGGGACTCCGCCGTCGAGGGCACCCTCACCAAATGGAACTTCAAGCAGGGCGACACCGTCTCCGAGCGCCGCGCCCGCGACACCCCCGCAGTCCTCATCCTCGAGCCCTGCAAACATGGCGTCCAGCTCGGCGGCCTCTGTTGTCTCTGTGGGAAGGACATGACCAGGTACGCGCCCCCTCCCCGTCCCACACCTCTCGCTCGCTTCGTGCACTGGTGCTCATGTATGCACGCCTCGCCGCCCCAGCTTTGATTACACAGGCTTCTCCGACGCGTCCCGGGCGTCCATCCAGATGACCCACCTCGCCAACGGGCCCCTCGTCTCCCTCGAGGAGGCACAGCGCATCGAGCAGGAGACCGCTCAGCACCTCCTCCGCTCCCGCAAGCTCTCCCTTATCGTCGATCTCGATCAGACCATCGTACACGCTACCGTCGATCCCACCGTCGGCGAGTGGATCGCCGAGGGCGAGGCGTGGGAGGAGCGCCAGGCCAAGAAGGCCGCCGCCGCTGCGACGGCGGCGGCGAGTACGAAAGAGGACGGTGAGAAGGAGAACACGGCCGAGAATGCGGACGCGGAGGGGGAAGAGGAGGACGAGGTGAACCCGAATTGGGAAGCACTCAAGGACGTCAAGAAGTTCAGGCTCGGTCCCGAGGCTCTCGGCCAGCCATCCCGCGGGCCCAAGGGACGCGGGAAGGAGAAGGTCATCGAGCAGGAGGGCTGCATGTACTACATCAAGCCACGGTACGCGCTCGCCACATGTCCAAGTCTACTCTAAGTGCCTCGCTGACGATTGCTCTCGCACCCTTGCCCTTTCGCAGCCCCGGCTTGCAGGAGTTCCTGCAGACGATGGCGACCAAGTATGAGATGCATGTCTATACGATGGGTACCCGTGCTTACGCGGAGGAGGTCTGCGCGGCCATCGACCCCGGCGGTAAGATCTTCGGCAACCGCATCCTCAGCCGGGACGAGAGCGGCAGTGAGTGCCCTTCTGCTCTCCCAGTGTTGTTGTGGCGCTGACGTGCGCGTGAGGTCTGACGCAGAAAAGCCTCCAGCGACTCTTTCCCTGCGACCAGTCCATGGTAGTCATCATCGACGACCGCGCCGACGTCTGGGAGTGGAGCCCGAACCTCGTCAAGGTCGTCCCCTGTGAGTCTTCCCCAGCATCTCTCACCGCGCTCGCCACCTCATTTTGTTTTGGTATGGCGCACCAGACGACTTCTTCGTCGGCATCGGCGACATCAACTCTGCGTTCCTCCCCAAGCTCGAGCCCTTGGCACCGGTCGGCGTAGCAGCCGTGCCCCCTCCACCAGTCACCGCCAACCCCGACTCCCCCGCCGTCCTCGGTCCATCATTACAAGCGGACCCCTCAACCGACGCCGCCGACGATGAGGAGGATGATGAAGAAGAGGATGACGACGACGAGGACGACGAAGAGGAGGATATGATGGCTGCGCCCTCGGACGCGCCCTCGTCCCTCGCCGGTGGGGACGACGTGAACCTCGCGGAGATCGAGAAGAACGAGATTTTGGAGCGCAATACGCAGGCGCTCGAGGCGCAGGTCGAGGAGCGGCCCCTGGCGAAGAAGCAGGAGGAGCTCCAAGAGACTGCCGCTGCGGAAGAAGAGAAGGAGAGGGAGGACGCCGCCACGTCGGTGGCTCAGCCGTCAGCGAATGCTGCGGCGGCCACGACGACGAATGGTGGCGAGTCTGAACGGCCGGGTGCGGAACAGAGGCCGAACCCGAGGAAGGAGCGGCCCGTGCGCAAGGCGTTGCTCAAGAATGATGACACGGAGCTCTCGAGAGTGAAGCAGGTATGTCTTTGCGCTGATCCATCGGAGGAAGATGTGTCTGACTGGTGGTGTCAAGATCTTGGAGCTCGTTCATGAACGCTTTTACGACGCTTGGGAGAACCGCAAGCCCGAGGACGAAGAGAGGCACCACAAGCGGAAGCACGGCAAGCGCGTAGAGACGCAACGAGAATACGACGTCCGAGTACGTAACTCTCAGCTTTGCCACACCAAGGCCGTCAACTGACGCGGACGCAGACCATCATCCCTCGAATACGAATGCAAACGTTCGAAGGCTGCCACATTCTCTTCTCGAGCGTCATCCCGCTCGACACCCGCCCAGAAGCGACGGAGATCTGGAAGACCGCGCACGCGTTCGGCGCAAAGTGCTACACCGAGCTCGCACCGCGCGTCACGCACGTTGTCGCAGCCAAGGTCAGTTCTCTCTCTCTCTCTCTCTCTCTCCCTCTTTGCCTCCTGCCCTTGGAATCCTTTCCGCTCACCACCACCTCTCGAATCGCAGCGCGGCACGCAGAAAGTCGACGCCGCCCGCCGGCGTGGCGGCATCAAAGTCGTCTGGCTCGCCTGGTTCACCGACTCGGTCGCGCTCTGGCAGCGGCAGGACGAGACGCCCTACCTGCTCGAGCCCGAGCCCCGCCCAGACGTGGGCGGCGGCGGCGCTGGTGAGGGCGACGCGCGGGTCGGGAGTCCTCCCTCGGATCCTCACCAGATTAGTTCTGACCCGGAGCCGGACGCAGATGACTGGGACGAGCTCGTCGACAGCGCCGCCGCGGCGGGCGAGAACGGGACCGGGACCGGAGGTGGGAAAGGGAGGGCGCTCGGGGCGCTCGGCGTGGAGGGCCCGCGAGCGGGCGCTGGAACTGGAGGCGCGGGCGGAGAGGGAGAGGCGGGCGTGGGTGCGGGTGGAGACGAAGGACTCGCGCTAGACGAGGTAGACTGGGACGAGATCAACAACGAGGTGGAGGCTGCGATGAACGAGAGCGACGACGATGGGGATGGGGATGGGGAGGGAGACGGGGCGAGCGTGAGGAGTGGGATGTCGGAGGACGACGTGTCGTGGACGGACGAGTCGAATAGCATCATCAGGTGAGTTTTCCTCACGTTCTATTGCTGCTGAAGTGGAAGCTGAGACGATGTTCGCTTCTGTAGCAGCACAACGTCGACCCCCCGGAAGAAGCGGAAACGCCCACGCAGCCTCACGCCCTCCGAAGCCGGCTCCCTGAACGGCGGCGACTCGGACGTCCTCCGCTCGCCGTTAGCCAAGCGCAAGAAGCTCGCGGCGGACCGCTCGGGTGCTTCACGCCTCAAGGAGGCCTTCACCGCGGAACAGCTATCCCAAGCAGGAGGGGACGACGACGACGACGGTGATGGCAGTGCGGGGCGGAGTCAGCGTTCGAGTCCCGTGAACGGATCAGCGGAGGAGGCAGGCGATTATGGGGAGGACTATGAGGGTACGGAAGACGATATGGACGAGGAGGACGACTTCCTCGCGCGGGAGCTGGAGGAAGAGTGGGGATAGCCTCTGTCGCTGTTCCGCCGAGCCATGGCTGCCTTATCGCGTTGTTGTGCTCAGGTACCCTTTCCGTGTCCTCGTTCCTGCGTTCGTGTAGTACGCCCTGCTGTGATATGTGTCGCGCTTGTCTTCGGATGTATGTAGCTAGCACGCTGCGTGGGTAGTAGTGTAGCACGTACCATTTATTCGCTAGCCGTGTCTGTAACTATGTAGTATTACTATACCTGACCCTGTCTGAATTCACGAACACTCCTACACCGTGCTCTGCGCTCGTAACCAGCGCTCAGAGTCAGTATTCCGAGTCGGCGTGTGTACAAATGATGGGATACGATCGCGACCAGGTAGAGATGGCTGAATACGTCGAAAGCCTCCATGTACCGTCCTCAGACTGCCAGTGCCAGTGCGCGGGGTCTACAGGAAGATCTAAGATGAATCGATCGATCGATCCTTCCATTCAGACGACGGCGATCGGGGCATGTGCGTGTTCGGTGTAATGCACACGGTGGAAGTAGAATTGGACGATCCATGCAGAGCACCGGGGTACAAGTATAGCAGACGGCGTACAACGCTCACTCGATGCCAAGGATATATGAAAACCGACGGACTCCAGTGCGCTATCTCTGAGTCATAGACCGTGCTTCTCTTCCAGATGCTCCTTGTACAACTTCCACAGCTTAGAGACCTTGCGGCCGGTTACGTCTTTGAAGACGTGCTCGTCGTATTCCTTGTCCTTCATGCTCGCGTTGAGCTCCCGGATAGAGCCCTCGCCGTACCGGCCCTCGATCCACTCAAGGAAGTACGCTGTCGTCTGATACCCCGCATCCCACTTATCGCCGGCTTCACGCTTCCAGTGCGGAGGGCCGAACCCGGCATTCAAACGCACCCAGTCTGTATGCGTGACCGCATCAACGGGGTTGCGGGCCGCAGAGATGCAGGATGAAGGACCGACCTGCTACGCCCTCGATCAAGCCCCCGGGGCACTTCCCGAGGCCGTTGTATTGGTAGCAGTGGACCATCTCGTGCGTCAGCACGCCGACGATCTCGTCTTTGGCGCGTGACTCGGAGTTGCGTATGTGATCCAAGGAGAAGTGGATCTCCTTGTGCGTCGGCGAGCCGAATGTATGTGCGACGCCGGGCATGGGCCGGAGGACGAGCGATATGCACTGCACGCTGGAGGAAACGGTGCGGTCAACCGCCGTGAAGCGTCATACGAACCACAGCGTGATCGAGAGGGCTGCTCACGGATTCGGGGGTATGACGGCATGCTTTGCGGCATACTCGACCGCTGGGGAAAAAAGCGGCTCTCTTCTCCGCTGGAGTAAGGTGAATGCACTCACTTCCTCGGGACAGTCCCCGGCGTGTAGAGCCAGCTGCACACCGTGACGACAGCGTCTCGCAATGCGACATCTGGCCGGACCTGGTCGAGGAAAATCTTTGCACCGGGATGTGCAAGGTCCTCTATGCGGAGATGAAATGTCGGAATAGGCCAGTCGGGCTCTGGGCCGTGTGGAGGCGGTGGAGGCATCGCAGCGGACCGAGCGAGTCTGCTGAGCAGCTGGAGGAGTTCAGTTGCCACAACGGAGGCAGTACTTCTTGCCTACCCATAAAAGGGAAACATGTGACGTGGTTGGCGGATCAGTGTGACTCTGTCACGCCTCCAACCGGCGCTCTCGAGCGGGTTCACATCTTCCGCTCGCTCCGTGAGCACCGTCGAACGCACTCTTCGTGCTCTTCTATGCACCTTCTGACCCGCCCAGCTGACTTGTCAGTTTGACTCGTCAACTGCTGTGTTTGATCATGCTCTGCACCGTCTTATCCGACGTTTTGCCTCCTACGTATGACCGCCGTCGTTGAAAAAGAGCGCGATATGGGTTGGATCGTAGACCGTCTCCTCAGTTTCCTGCCTGTCTGGATGGCGAACGGAATTCGTCGTCTCCACGCCTTTCTGACCGCTCTTGCTGTAGGGGCTGCAACAGTACGCGCTTACGGCTTCCCGGATTGTGTGAACGGCCCGCTGCGGAACAACATCGTCTGTGATGTCACCAAAGACCCCATCACTCGCGCGACGGCTCTAATCAACCTTTGGACCGACGCGGAGCTCACTAACAACACTGTGAATGCGTCTCCAGGTGTACCTCGTCTCGGCCTTCCCGCATATAACTGGTGGTCCGAAGGTTTGGTATGTGCAGTTCCTTGCAGCAACTCACTCATTCGTGGAGGCAATCATCTCATTTGCTCCTATAACGTGTAGCACGGGGTAGCCCAAAGTCCCGGAGTTACCTTTGCGCCATCCGGAGAGTTTAGCTATGCGACCTCCTTCCCTCAGCCGATTCTGATGGGTGCTGCGTTCGATGATCCGCTCATCCGAGCAGTCGCGTCCATTGTCAGTACCGAGGGGCGTGCCTTCAACAATGTTGGTCGCGCTGGTCTCGACTACTGGACCCCGAACATCAATCGTGCGTTCCAACATCGTTTCGTAACAAGCCTCGGGCGTATCGCTCACTGTACAGCACAGCTTTTAAGGATCCCCGCTGGGGTCGCGGTCAGGAGACCCCAGGAGAAGACCCGTTCCACTTGACGCAATATGTCTACAACCTCATCGTCGGTCTTCAGGGAGGGCTTGATCCGAAGCCGTACTTCAAGGTCGTTGCTGACTGCAAGCATTTTGCCGCGTACGACATGGACAACTGGGAAGGCAACGTGCGCTATGGCTTCAACGCCGTGGTTTCGCAGCAGGACTTGTCCGAATTCTACCTCCCGCCATTCCAGACATGCGTACGCGACGCCAAGGTCGGCAGTGTCATGTGCTCGTACAACGCCGTGAACGGCATCCCGTCATGCGCAAACAAATTCCTCCTCCAAGACGTCCTCCGTGACTACTGGGGCTTCACGGACGACAGATGGGTCACGAGCGACTGCGACGCTGTTCAGAATATCTTCACTCCGCACAACTACACCAGCGATCCGGCACAGGCCGCCGCAGACGCCCTATTGGCTGGAACAGACATCGACTGCGGGACGTTCTCTTCGACGTATCTTCCGGAGGCTCTGCAACGAGGCCTGGTCAACACGACGGACCTCAAGAGGGCGGCTATCCGTCAATACGCGTCCCTGGTCCGGTAAGCCCGATTGGCCCTCTGTCCTTGCCTGTACTCATTGGTGGTGGCAGACTTGGCTACTTCGATCCTCCCGATGCTCAACCCTATCGGCAGATTGGCTGGTCCGATGTGAACACCCCTCAGGCGCAGCAGCTCGCGCACACTGCAGCGGTGGAGGGTATGGTTCTGCTCAAGAACGACGGTGTCCTTCCGCTCTCTAAGCGGGTGCGTAAGCTCGCCCTCATTGGCCCCTGGGCGAACGCCACGCGGCTTATGCAAGGCAACTATTTCGGTATCGCGCCCTATCTCGTCAGCCCGCTCCTAGGCGCGCAACAGGCTGGCTTCGACGTCGAATACGTCTTTGGTACGAACGTGACGACACGGAATGACACGAGCGGTTTCCCTGCCGCTGTCGCTGCGGCGAGGCGCGCGGATGCGGTGATCTTCGCGGGAGGTCTGGACGAGACCGTGGAGCGCGAGGAGATTGATCGCCTGAATGTGACGTGGCCGGGGAACCAGCTCGAACTTGTGGCGGAGTTAGAGCGCGTTGGCAAGCCGCTCATTGTCGCGCAGTTCGGCGGCGGCCAGCTCGACGACACCGCGCTCAAGAACAGTCGGGCGGTGCGTACCCTTGTATCTCTTCCTACCGTGTGCGACGGAAGCTAAGCATGTGTATGCAAACTGGGACTGTATCAGGTCAACGCGATCATCTGGGGAGGGTACCCCGGACAGAGCGGTGGGACCGCGCTCTTCGACATCCTAACAGGAAAGGCTGCTCCTGCAGGACGCCTCCCGATTACTCAGTACCCCGCCGTTTACGCCGACCAGGTGCCGATGACGGACATGACGCTTCGGCCGAGCGCGACCAACCCGGGGCGGACGTACAAGTGGTACACCGGAACGCCCGTATACGAGTTTGGCTTCGGGCTTCACTACACCACCTTCGCGTTCTCTTGGGCAGCCCCGGGAGCCACGGGCGACGCCAGCGGCAGCGGGAACTTCGGTGGGCCCGCGCGTACGTACTCGATCGCCGAGCTTGTGTCGCGTGGCCAGCGGAGCGCATCGTTCCTCGACCTCGCTCCCCTCGACACCTTCGCTGTGCGCGTCACCAACACGGGCAAGGTAACCTCCGACTACGTTGCGCTCCTGTTCGTGAGCGGCTCCTTTGGACCGGCGCCACACCCTAGGAAGCAGCTGGTGTCGTACACGCGCGTCCATGGCCTCGCGCCGAAGAAGAGCGCGATCGCTAAGCTGCCGGTGACTCTGGGCGCGATCGCGCGGGCGGACGAGAGCGGGGCGAAGTGGGTGTACCCGGGAACCTATACGATCGCGTTGGATACGGATGCGGCGTTGAAGCACACGTTCACGCTGACAGGGCGTGCTGCGAAGATTGCGACGTGGCCCTCTGACGCTGCTTCACAGTAGGGAGCAGCGCTGTCTCTACCTTGAGGCGCCGTTTCTACCTTAGGTTATTCGATGGATGTAGGAGGAAGAATGAATTGAATGGGTTCATCGCTCCGGCGCTCAGTCTTAGTCACGTCGGTGCTGACGAGAGACGGGACGTATTTGGGTCTGACTGAGTCTTCGATGCAAAGACTGCACGTTCCGACCTTGGTTCCGACAGGGCCACGTCGGACAGTGCAGGCTCCGAGGTGCCCAAACGATGACGCATCGCTCATACAAAGAAAAAGTCGACCGGATGATCACTAATGAGAAGCATATGCCATCTGCATTCTGATTTACCCATTATTTCTACTGTACAAAGCATTTTCCCGTTTCCAAACCAAATCCCTATCACTGTCCATAACTTACGACGGCCAGTGATATACAATAAACGAAAGAGTCCGGTGACGAATCGCGGAGAATGAGGTTCCGTACGGCAGCGAGTCGGAGGCCGTGACTGACTCTTCACGTGTCGCTGGGGTCGAGAGCGTCGTAGATCGGGCAAAGGTCAGCCCACGATTGAGGGACAGGGTCGGCGGCCTTCGTATCGGGGGTGTCCTCAGCCATGACAACGGCGAACCCGGCGTCCAAGTGGAAGTCGATGTGGCAGTGGAGGAACCACGGGCCGGGGTTGTTGGTCTGGAAGCGGATGGTGACGTTGTCGCCAGGAGTACCAGTGCTGACGACGTCGCGGAAGATAGGGTTGTCGTAGTTGTACTCGGTGCTGCCTGCGCTGCGTACCACAGCGAAGGTGTGCTGCAGAGTCACAGGTCAGCGTCGGTGGTCCGTTAACGGGCACAGAGCAGAACTTACACCGTGCAGATGGAAGGGGTGCGGCACACCAGGGGCGGCGGCGGTGGCGGGGAAGGAGATTTCGATCGACGCGTTCGAAGGGAGGGTGTAGACGCTGCCGGACGGGAGCAAATCCTGGGCTGACTGAGCGCCGCTCAGAATTTGAAGCAAGACAGGGACAGTGGGGGGCACGAAGCTCGCGCCATTGATGAAGAAGTTCGTGCCGTTCTATTAATGGGTCAGTCGATACTTGGTCATGAGCCGAACGAATGCTACTCACGAAGTTGAAGGCCATGTTGAGGGCCAAGTCAACGCCGCCCGCAACAGGAGAGCCCGGCTGGTCATCAAAGTTCATCAATTGGAAGTAGGGCCACCGGTAGGTGGCGTGGTACATACCACAGGCATAGGAGTGAGGGGCCGCAGGTTAGCCTCGACAAGCGGGTTGGTCGATGGTGTCTGGGTTGTGGTAGGGTCAACAGCCGGCGCACCGTCGTAGCGCAGGATGGCCGAGTTGATGCCGCCAGCGAAACCGACGTTACCGAACGCGGGGTTGGCCCTGATCCAGTAATTGTCAACTGGCTGGCTAGCATCGAGCTGCGTCATAGTGAGTTCCAAGCTTACTAAACGTCAAACACTGCACTTCACTTACT
The DNA here is from genome assembly GCA_022385805.1 of Pilatotrama ljubarskyi. Classification (NCBI taxonomy): domain Eukaryota; kingdom Fungi; phylum Basidiomycota; class Agaricomycetes; order Polyporales; family Polyporaceae; genus Pilatotrama; species Pilatotrama ljubarskyi. The sequence continues at coordinate 50,074 of MU277784.1, forward strand.
ACGAAGGAATAACGCTGTGCAGCGAAGATCTGAATAGAATCAACCACAAGGGGTTGAGTGTTGACCGCGTCGGCCTCGATGACGGTGAGGTTGTGGCCGTCGATGCTGAATGTATAGTTGGGATCGCAAGCGAGCGAGACCAGGCGGAAGCGATAGCTTAGAGACACAGAACATCAAGATCACGCCTAGGAGCCAGATGGTGGGGGCACTAACCGCTTCCCCTGGGTAACGCTGATCACAGCCAGATCGGCACTGGTATTAATAGTGGAGCGACCCAGGCCGTTGATGAGAGTGGCATCAGAACGGGGCCTGTCATACGCGGAAGTCAGCAAAGGCGAGGCAACTGTGAAGCGGCCAAGGACGACGCACGGGAACGCAGGACCAAGCTTCGCAGCGACATGGTACCAGTCGGCCAGAGTGATCACTGTACCCTCTGAGAGAATTGGGTTCGTCAGTTAGGATGTATTGTACATCGATCACCAACAACCTTCTCACCGTTGTCAACGTCATACAGACTGGCATGAGGATCGTTCGGGTCGTATACGACGAACGGCCCCCTCAAACCATCGCAGTACTGCGTCGAGAGATGGCTGTGGTACCAGAATGTTCCTGACAATGAACGTGTCGGTGTCATCATAGTATGAAGCGTATGGTGACCTTTTACCTGCTTGATCGGGAACCTGGAAATCGTAGAGGAAAGAGTGGCCAGAGGCGATGGGGCACTGGTTGATGAACGCAGGCCCGTCAGCCCAGTTCGTACCCTTCTGGAAGAAACCGTGCCAGTGCTGTGACGATAGACGTCAGCAATACGTCGACTATGAGAGAACGTATCCACGTACGATGCTGGTAGACTTCAGCATGGTGTGGTTAGTCAAGTTGTCGATGACATTGAGCTGGAAGCGGTCGCCCTGAAGGATGAGGTGAGTATCAGTATCAGGTAGCAGGTGGGGCTAGGCTTACGATCTGGCCAGTAATGAGCGGTCCGGGGGACTGGCCATTGACAACGACGGCTTGACGAGGGAAGCCGTCGGGGCTGATCTCGGCGTTGGAAATGGTAAGGTCTGCGACGGGGCCTACAGCGGCAAGGGCCAATGCAGCAAGGGAGGCGACGACGAAAGCGAGTAGTGACTGAAATCTCGACATCTCGGAGGGAGTGAAGGGTAGGAAGCTCTCGGTCGAAACTTGAGTGGGACTCGAGCTGCTCTAACAGCGCACTCGCACACCATCCTTTATACCCAGCTGGAGGGTCGGCGCCCTGTAGTACTGGATGAGCAAGGGCTAACAATGAGTTTCGGCTCGCAGACCAAGGACGAGACTTACCGGATCGGCAGTGTCTCACCATTGCACCGGTGTCAGCATCAGTTGACGCGTCCCTGGAACGCGGTGGTCGCGCGAAGCCCGCGAGTACGTGAGAGCCATGAGAGACGGCAGAAAGCAATTGACGTCTCATGCAGAAATGAGCGCGCGCCCCGGGCAGTGTCGGGATGCTTATAGAGACCACATTCGTCAAGCTCGGTGCCGGAAGTGAGCGCACTATCCGCATGATGGAAGGTGTCTATCCTGCCCTGGAAAGCGGCTGTCGCGCGAAATGAGCGCTGTTCGTGAGAATGATCCAAGGGTGCTGACAGGACCGCGCCTCTCACGGAGGAGTAGGACGGGCGATGGAAATCCGCTGTAGCCGCGGCAATGTTTGCCCCGACATGATTCGCTGTGCTGCAGCGATGGGCATGTAGCCACGGTACCTGCCGAATCTATCAGAGCCGCCATTAGAGAGCATCCAAAGAGTTGCTTACTCTCATTACGAATCCCTAGCTGACAGAGACAGGCCAGTTCTCTCGCCTTGGAGCCTCTGGGACATTCTCTTGACAGGCCATTAGGACTCGCCGTGTAGCTCCATCCCGGCAGCGACAAGAATGTCCTGCGAAGCGTACTGGTCTAGGTCTGAGGCGTCATAAGGCACACGGAAGGCAATGTCTGTTTTGTCGTGGAGGTTGACCATTCAGAGGCCACTTGCGACAGACGGATCATGAGAAAGAGAGGCGAACGAACTCCCTTGCCGCAAAAGGCAGACGAACAATTGCCACGATGCCGATCCACCGGCGTCTATCCTCACCACTCCCGATGATCTCTCTCGATCTCTCCGTTAGTGCGCCACCTACATGCACCTACAATACGCGTCCTTCTCATTTTTCCGAGAGTATTGCTTTGCATCCCTATGCATCCAGAGGGTCATTTCTCCAGAGATTGCGCACTCCCTGCTCTCGTTGGTCACCCAGGCGGCGCGGAGACGGCTGGACAACAGAGAAATTGATCCCCAGCTCAAACTTTCCCAACGATGAGAGCAGGAGTCCTGTGCCAATCATTGCAAGCCGCCCAGCCTATTTGCCTCGTACCTGGCCGGACTCAGCTGATGGGGACGTCCGAGGTGCTGCGCTCTCTCGGGAAACCAAAATTGTTGCCCGGCCGAGTCGTTCATGCCGCAGTACAGCAGCCACAATCAGCTGGGCGTGCCCCGAGAGTGCTCTTTGCGCACTCTATCCGGCCTCAAGAGTTCACTTGATGACCTTCTATCGCCGCCTCTTCCTCGTAATGTCTGCAGAGAGATACATCTGGCGGACTCAAAGCCGAGCGTATTGGGACGTAAGGCGACCGGAGCTGGCCTGCGCCTAGCTCGACTGAGGTGCGTTCGTTCTGTAATGATGAACTTCGACCTCCATCTCACGAAGGCGCAGCCGCTGTGCCATGCGGTCACTGAACGCCTAAACGTTTCGTTCCCGCACTAGTGACTACCAACTCAATGGCAAACACACCTGGAAAGCTCCTCCTGTGTAAGCACGGCGGACCTGACGCGGCAATGTCGAGATTCTCCCACTGGGATCCCATGACAACCTGTTTTGACACACTACGATGAGTACGAAAGTATGACTTTTGGTTAGATCACTGATGCTCTGGAGGATATGGCTCCGAAGATGGGCTCGCCGCACAGAGATCAGAGGATTGTCCACGGCTGAAACCCTTTCCGTGAGTGAAACTGAGAGCCATACGATGGCGTACACTGACCCAATACCACCAGGAGAGAGCTTTACGACACATCTTGGATGCAACTCCGCTCGCGCAGTGAGCGCATTCTGCGACTCATTTTGAAGACCTTGGACCGCCACACTGGTAGTTTGTATGGTGCCTTTTGTCCGATGATCGTCCGTCTGGCACTCGGTCTCTTGTCCGTTGGAAGGGCTTCCTAGCTTTCTGTCAGGAACGGCGGCGACTTGACTACTGCGCGATGCTGCTCACGCCGGCTTGCCCAAAAGGGAGCGTGATTTGTTGTTTGGCCACAAGCGCTCATCGCGCCCGACAGTCGTGGTGGCGGACGGCGCTATACCCAACATCGTCAAGCTCTTCCCAGTCCCCAAGGCCTTCCCCGCCGCCTCAGCGGGTACAGCCATCAAAGCGCGCCGCCGTTCCGGCCTTCGGCTTCAAGGTAGAATGATGCATACGGCGGTTTCTCTCATCTCTGGGAAACGGCTGGTAGGCCGCCCAGCCACGCACCGGCGACGAACCAATCGTCGCGTTTCGCGCCGCCCATATGCCTCGAACGAGCCGCCCCGGCGAGGGAGTACTCTCTCTCCCGGATCCGTGCGGCCACGGGCAGATGCTGGACGGTAAAGGCTGGTGAGTCAACAACGGATCGAGATGCGCCCGGCCCTGACCCAGCTTATTCTTAATTGACGGGAACTCTATCACCCCCACGCCCGGGGATCTGCGCCTCTGGCGCGGCAAATGCTCAAGCGGAGCCGAACGCCCTGCGCACTCGGAGGCTGTCCGGTGCTGGATCGCGGGCGTGCCTGGGCGGGGGAGTAAGTCCTTCGGCACGATGTCGAGTCTGGCACTCTCTGGCAAACTACCTTCGCAGTGTCCGACGCTGACAGGCCAAGTCCTTCTGCCCCTTCCCACGCGTTCTGTCGGTTGCGCGGCGCAGAGTAAGCACCGCTGGCCAGACTCGCATAGGTGCTTCGTTACCTGAATTCAACCGCGGAGCGTGTGTCTTCCGGTGCTCCGACGGTGTGATCAACGTATGTGGCCACCGTCACCTGGGGCCGGTAGACATTCCGCTCCAGGGTCGTCTCTAAATGGCAGCATTGCGTCCCAGGCGCAGTTCTTTGGATTCAGTACGCCAGAGGACAATCACTAGCGACCGATCAATGAAGCCTAGCGCAGCAAGGGGTCCTCTGGACGCGTTGAATGCTAATGCCGACCAGCAGCTTACGACGTCTCGCTGTACAGACAGCATCCGGGCATGTCGGGACGATCCCGCCGACGAACCATCCCACGACGCCCCACCTCACCCCGACGCAGCGCCTCCAGCAGCAGGAGGATCGCCCAACCTGTACATCCCACCCAGACGCTCCCGTCAAGATCAAGCGAGATCTCAACCACAGACGACATCGTTCTGCTGAACAAGCTCGGCCCCTGCCTTTCCAGTAGCGAGCCATGGCTGCGCGGGGGAGTTCCGGTCGAGCGTGAGCGTGAGTTATGCGGCGTGTCAGGCCCAGCCGACCAGGACTCATCAAGCGACATGACGAGCATCGCGGTCAGGTACGGATCGACCAGACGCAGCACCCACGCTCTCAGGCTCCCCTCTCATGAAACGCGCCTGCGCAGCTGCGCGCGCCGCGCCGAGCTGCGACGCCGACGGGGGCGAACGTAGCCTAACCGCTCTCGACCGCTGCTTTTCCCAAGGCGTGAGCAAGCGGCGGCGGCCGACGGTCCATGTGCGCCGACGGCGCAAGTCGCGCGGGCAGGCAAGGAGGTGCGGGATTTGGTTAGGCGGTGCTGTAGGAGTACTGAATGAGATTTTTGTTCTCAGCCGTGTTGATGTTCCTAGGACGGCGTCGGAGAACCTAACATTCACAAGGATGCCCGCGCCCTCCTTGGACGCAAGATGTGCGTAATATCGTGATGAACCAACGTTGAGGCCAGGCGCAGACCTACTGAGTGTCCCAGCGACGGCATCGGGACCCGGTTCGAATGTTTGTTGACAGTAAGGACGATCCGATGTGTTGAGCATTCCTGTCCAGCCGCGCTGACGTCCCAAAGACGGCGTCGGAGAGCCAATGGAGAAGGATGCCCGCGCCCTCCCTCCATGAACGCAAGATATGCACAACATGATCAACCAGTGTTGAGGGTGGGCGTGCAGGGACCTCAGGCGTGAACCTGTCGAGTGTCCCAGCGAAGGCATTGGAACCCGGGCTGATCGTCTGCCGGAGGTCAGGACTCCATCTGCTGAGCGTTCCATCGGAGACCTCAAGACCAAAATGCCCACGCCCTCCATGGACAACGAAGTGGAGTAGAATGCTTATCCAACGTTCAGGAGGACGCCAGAGCTCCCAGCCTCGGCCCTGCTGATGTCCAACGATGGCGTAGGAACCCGGCTGGAGCGTCTCTTGCAGGGAAGCCAACGCACATTCCCTTCAGGACGTCCGACCAGCTGAAATGTCGCATGTTCCTATCGAGGTAGAAAGGGCCGCATCGGAGTTCCTTCACCAAAGATGAGCCGACCTGCTATCCCCGCCGCACCTCGTACAGCACGCGCAAGTCACGCGAGCTGCCGACCACCGCCGTGCGCCCTTAAACAGGACATCGCGCTTCTACAATAGCTCGGCGGATACAATGAGCGCCGCCAGTACGGCTTTTCTAGCCCCCTCCTTCAGGAACCACCGCAAGAACACAGGCGGCCGCTCAGCTTACGGCACTCATACAGTTGTTCTCATCCTGGACCTGGTGGAACGAGCGGGCGGGATCTCAGGTCGAGGACGTTCGGTGTACCCGGGTGTCCCGAATCATTACAAAGTGATCAATGCGAGCATCATCTCTGACTTCCATGCTCTGGCGGACCGCGCCGCGGTCACCCAGAGTACGTCAGACAGACGGAACACCGTGCACCGTACTTCGACTTGTGCTGATGGGTATTCATCCCTTTCACAGTAGACGCGGAAGGCGGTCCTCGCGAGGCGGCACCATGCGGAATGGCTGCAGTCGAGACGGACGTACAGTCATATTCGACTTCGCGAAGACGCTGTCAACGAGGTTCGCTGGCGCGAATGTTCGCACCTGCGAACCCCGTGACCTTCGGAGGAGCAGAAAGACTAAACGACAGAAGTCCGTACGTCGCGCGTTCCAGAGACGTGCTTAGGCAGCAGAGCAGGATTACAGGCTGGCGCGTGTGCATGACGCAGTGAGCTGGTAATCTGAGCGAGGTTATGGTAAGCCAGGGCGCGAACTGCTTAGCGCTGTTGACGTACTGTACATACATTGAGCATCCTGGCTAAGGATTTATGGGTATCGACGAGAAGACTTAGTAATACATGGCAGCACTACAAGGAAGGTATTAGCAGACGTGCGCACGACTGGGACGGCCGAGAACAAACCAGTTTCCAGACCAGACGATGCGCGCTATCGGATGCCTGCAGCGGCTTCCGCCTTCATGACCTCCTCCAAGAGAGCGTCTCTGCCCTGTTCGAGCCACCGGATATACTCCTTTGCGCGGAACAGGATACCGCTCTTGCCCTTCGTACCCCGTCCGCGACTGCCGCTCCCCTTGGGCCTCCCTCTGGTCGGCATACCGGAGCCGGGAGGAGCGCCTGCAGGTGCGAGGAGCGTAGTGAGCTGGAGGTAGCCATCGCGGATGGCGTTGCGCCGTTTCTGCTCGGACATGATGTGGTTCAGCCTCTTCTGGGGCGTGGACAGTGGTGGCTTGACGCGAGGGGGCGCGTTCGCCCCTGGCGTCTCTCTGGAAGAAGGAGAAGCAGACGAGGACGGAGAACGACTCGGCGCAGCAACGGCCGGCTTCATCTCCACATCGCGGGTATATAGTTGCTGCTGAGCCTGGGGTGGTGGACGCTGTGGTGGGTGGTGCTGCTGCTGCTGCTGTTGTCGCGAGTCAGGCGGCGAGGTGAAGAGGGTGGATGAAGGTGGTAGATGGTCGAGTCCTGGCGGTGCCGTCTGTTGAAGCGGGCTGTGATAGAGAGGGTCCGGGACATCTGGGAGCTGGGAATCGAGGTTGAAGTCCCAGTCGAAGTTCTCGAGGAAGCCAAAGAGGTCTGTGGTCTCGGACGCCGAGAAGAGCTCGTTCGACGGCGGCAGCGGTGGCGGGGGTGGTATTGGAGCATGGAGGGCGGCGGGGTTGAAGAAGTGGAAGTCGTCGAAGGCGGCGGGGGGGAGTGCCTGTGCGCTGGAGGGGAGGTCGTGCGGGGACGAGTGCGAGTGCGGGGCGGACATGATGGTCCGGAACAAAGGCCGGAATTGCCGGAGGAGAGCCGTGACTGTGACGGATGGGGTGACGCCGGCATGGACCGGAGTGGAGCGGGGCCGGGATTCGGTCGGCAAAGGGCGGGGAGGGGATGCAAAAGGGGGGCCGCGGGGGACGCCAGCCCGAGTGCTCCGAAACACCGCCCATCACGTCCATGTCGGCCCTCTCAGAGGCCTCTACGCCGGCCCAGGACGCGGCCCCTCCGTCGATCGACACCCAACAACTCCAACAACACAACCCACAACTCCAGCAGGACCTCCAGCAGCAGCCGCAGCAGCACATCCCCGGCGCCGCCTCCGCCCCGCCCGCCGACCAGTCCCGCAAGCGTGCGTCTCCCCCCTCCGTCTCCTCCGTTGCCCGTCCTGACTCCCTCCGCTAAAGCCAAGGCGCCCTCCGTCCGTCGGGCCTGCACCGCTTGCCACGCCGGAAAGACCAGGTGCAGCGAATCGCTACCATGCCAGGTCGGTCACCGCTCTCCTCGCGTACATCGCTCGTCGTCCTCGTTATCGTCCTCGTCGTCGTCGCTCGATGCTGACTCGGTCGTCTTGCAGAGTTGTCTGAAGAGGGGGCTCGGTGCTTCGTGCGCCTACCCCGACCCCGAGGCCGATAACCACCAGAACCAGGCTCAACCTCGTACGTCCGCTCGCTGTGTCCCCGCAGTGAACATACGTCTCACCGCCGTCTTTCCAGCACAAGTCCCGCCCTTCCCCGCGGCCATGGCATATGCCCCGCCAATGCAGGGCCTCGGCCACCCGCACTACTACGACTACAACAGCACCTTCGTCGCCAACCCTCCCGCAGCACCCACCGCAGCCGCCTCCACATCGACGTCTACGTCGACCTTCCGCCCCTCCAAGCGGCCGCGGCCCCTCACTGAGGAAGAGACCGCCGCCATCACCCGCAACTTTACCCGCGGCGACTTCTTCGTCGGCACCAGCGCACCCGTGCGCATCGACCCCCGCCTCCCCGTCCGACTCACGCTCGCCGAGGGCGACCAGGTCCACTTCTCCATCGGCGAGGCCATCGTCTGAAAATATTCTTGGGTTCTTGGGTCCGCATTATGGGTTATGACCGACGGACATGGTGTAGTTGTACGGTGTCTGTTGTTTTGAGCTCGCTTTCGTGTTCTGGAGTCCGCCATATGTATGTACTAGGCAATATCGATATCCCCCGTCACGTCTCGCCTGCCATTAGCATGTCCGAACTGCTGCCGTGTGCAAAGCTCACAGCTCACCTATGTCACCAGAAGCTCCACTGGTACTAAGCTCAAAATCAGAACAGAACTACAGCAAAAATGTATGACGAGAGTGGGATTCGAACCCACGCCCTTTCGGACCAGATCCTTAGTCTGGCGCCTTAGACCGCTCGGCCATCTCGCCATATTCACAGACGCTAATAAAACATAGCAAGGTTTTTATATTAGGGAGGGGCTGCTGGCCAGCCGGTCCCTATCCGAGAACTTGAAGCCTCAGCCGGAGTGTGGCAAAGGAAAACTTTTGGAATCCATGGGACAACAGCAGCTGTGCACACATGGCGAGATGGCCGAGCGGTCTAAGGCGCCAGACTAAGGATCTGGTCCGAAAGGGCGTGGGTTCGAATCCCACTCTCGTCATACATTTTTGCGCTCTTTACCTGCTCACTAGCTACGAGCCAACCCGGGTCCCTCTAGAGCCGCAGCATCGACAGGCCTTCGCTGGCGGTGAGTAGGGCATGCGCCCCTCCGAGTCAAGACACACGGCAGAGGCGAAGCTTGTCGTTTATACACTCAGGAAGTCCGGGGGTAGCTATAGTACTTACTACATAGCGGCCAAAGGTCGTCAATCGCAAAGCTTCAAAGCACCGTCGGGTATAAACAGCAATCCCAGTAAAGCTTGTATAATCCACGCCATCCGCTCTCGTTCACGCGTCTTCCTCGGAATCGCCGAACATGATCTTGAGATTCTCGATGCTCTCAGGATCGGCGTCACGCTTACCCTTGAAAGCCTCCTTGACGATCGCCGTCTTGCGCTTCTGGATCTGCAGGATGCGACCTTCGATCGTGCCGGCAATCTGAAGCCAGGGTATTAACTCTCTGGAAGAACTCGAGCAAAGTCAAAGGCGTACGATGAACTGCTTGACGTAAACTGGTTTCTCCTGACCGATCCTGTGCACACGGTCGATCGCTGAACGGACCCTTCAGCGAATGCCAGTCACGACACCGCGCACAGAAAGGTACCTTGGTTCTCAGTGGCTGCGTTCCACCAGCAGTCCATCTGGTCAGAGGGTGAGCCGTATGTTCCATCCGAGGGACGTTCTCATCTTACCATATACACATGGTTCGCATTCGTCAACTGATGAAAGGCGGGTCAGGCTCATGTAAGACGAGGGGCCGAGACATGGATGACGAACGTTCAAACCAACACCGCCGGCCTTCAGACTGACGATGAGGACCTTCGCCTCGCGAGAAGGGGCCTTGAAGCCCGAGACGGCTTCGTTACGCTTCTTCACGTCCATGGACCCATCGAACCTGTACCACGCCAAGTTCTCGCGTTCCAGCACGACCTGAACCAGGTCGAGGAAGGAGGTGAACTGCGAGAACACGACCGCTCGGAAGCACGGGTCTTGGTCTCTCAGCCGACCTGCACGATGGCCAATAGATTAGAGAGCCATGCGCCAAGCTGGACTCGGGGACATACGCAGGTCTTGCACCAGAGCCTCAAGCTTGGTCGAAGAACGGAAGTCGTTCCTGCGCAAGGTGACCGTCGATGACGGCGCTTGAGTACCGTCTCCCGGTTCGTCTCCGCTATTGTTCCGCGAGCGGACGATCTCCAAGAGATCGCTCTCCTGCACAGGTCCTCGAGAACACGTCGGACATTTGCCCTGCTCGCCCTTTTCCCGACAGCTCTCGATGAACGCGATGATGCAGTCTTTGCAGCTATCACGAGCGTCCTTCAGCCGATGGAGTCCTGCACACAAGATAAGACGCACTTACCACTGGTGCATACAGTCTGGCAAGATGACCGGCGTCTCCATCACGTCAAAGCAGATGGGACACTCTGCGTTCTCTTCCTGCCCGAGGTTCGCCAGTACGCCTTCGGCATACACCTTGCTGTCTCCTGTAGTGTTCTCGCCCTTGCCAAACCGCTGGATCAACTCGTCGACATCGATGGCACCGCTGCCGGCAGGAGCTTTCGGCGCAGCGCCGTCGCCCGATAGCACAAGGTTGGGGTGAAGAACGGCCCGGCGGAGTCTGAAGATACACAGTGAGTAGAGTACGACTTACTGTACGCATCCGAACACGGACCTCATTAGCATGGCAAGGATGTGCGTGTAGTTGCGGCTGACTAGACCCTTGGAATTGAGATGCTCGAAGTCTTTCTTGGCGTCCGAGTACAGAGAGTCATAGATCTTGCGCTCCAGCGGTGAGAACTCGAGGGTCTCGATCTTGATCTGTCACTCGCTCGTCAGCATGCTGCAGTAGGCTCCTCTACGCCGTCCTACCTCTTTGGCAGGCAGCTCGACAATCTTCTTGCCATCAGAGTCGAGCATGTCCTTTTCTCTGCGGAGAAGCACGCTCTCGAGGATGATCTGGACAACCTCCACGGCTTTCCGGTCGCGAGCTAGGAATGGCAGGGTGATGAAGCTGCGCATGAATCAGCAATAGGCGCCGCGTTGCGCGACATGGTGAGGCAACGTACGAGCGGAAGAAGGTGTGGTTCGACCATGGAGTGAAGTCCAAGAACTTACTGTAAGGCAGACCAACATCAGCCGCATCATCCCGGGAAGGCACAACCTGCACATACAGAAGCGAGTACAGGTCCTCAAGACGGTTCACAATGGGTGTACCCGTCACTGCCCATCGTCGACGAGCGCGAAGAGCATACACAGCCTTCGCGCTCTTGCTCGTGCGTGACTTGATGTGATGAGCTTCGTCCAGCACGACCCCTAGTAGACACAATCAACTGACGTGCAACACGAGCATGGAAGGGCATTACGCACGGAGCCACTCAACTTCAGATCATCCAGGTCCCGTCAGCACCAGGCCACAGTCGAACGCTATATGACGCACCCTCGAAGATAGGAGACGGCTGTTTTTCATGCTTGGCATGCTCAGAGACCAACGTCCCGTAAGACGTGATGACGACGTCCGTAGCCCCCTCGCCGTCAACGGCAGCGTCCAGATCGAGCCTGTTCTGTCCATGCCACACTAGCACCTTCAACGTATCAGGCTTGCTCGAACGCTGAAGCTCTTCAGCCCACTGTGACAGCAGTGATGTCGGAGCAACGATGAGCGTGGCACTCGGGCCTTTCTTCTGATCCGAGGTCTGCTTTGGGACGACGCGGAAGGCGCTGTTGAGCTTGAGCTGTCGACGCTTGGAGGACGTAGATGGATCGTTTTCCGAGGGTGCTTCCGGGCCGCGAGCGGTTTGTATGAGCGCAGAGAGCATGATTGTCTTGCCCATTCCCACTATAGCATCGGTCAGTAAATGCATCCAGAGCATAGAGTCGTACGCACTCTCTGCAGGAGGCCGAACCAAAGCATTTCGAGATCAACAAGCGAAGTCTTATGGGTGAAAGGAGACATATTACCGTCCCTATGTAGACGTCAGCGCATGCTTCATTCCACAATAATAGGATGACTCACGCCAAGATCCCTCCTCTGCACTTTCGTTCGGCCTTCGGGAACTCCAAGCTGAGTTCCCCGGAGTACTCGTTGAAGTAGAACGGTCGCTCATCTGCCGTGAGGTCTATGGTATCATTGTTCGGGTCGAACGGGAAGGTATATCTGCTTGCAAGGTCAGCTATACGCATGCCGCGAAGTGGCATGGCTTACTCCTTCCACAAGGGGTGCATAGACGTCGCTTCTCGGGCAGAAGCCGCCCCTGTCTCAAGAGAATGCATCCAACTGCGGGCGAATTAGAGCATGCCGAGATAGGAGCCTGAACATGTGAGGACATACTGCAAGGCTTGCTTCTGATACCCGCGTAGCTTCAGAGTGAAGGTATCAGCTGGTTCCATCTCGGCAAGCTCACGGTCGTTCTGCTGGGCCCTAAAAAATCCACCTCAGCGAGAATCCAGGAAAACACAGCAATACAGGCCATACTTCTTGTATATCAGGTTCAGCTCCTCTTCTGTAATGTCGGCTTCCTCCTCCTCCTCGTCCCCAGCGCCCGCCTGAGTCGCAGGGCGCGGCTTGGGAGCACCCGGTCGTTGCGTGAGCAGCTCAAGGTCCCCTTGATCCAGCTTCTTCTTCTTGTACAAGTCGCTGCCTTTGCGCGGTCGGAGGTTGATGCGCTTGAACAAGCTGATGAGGGAGCTCTTGCGCTCTCGCAGGATCTGCTCGACCTCGGTCTCTTGGCCTTCATTGAACATGACCTTCGGTTTCTCCTCTGACACCAGGGATGGAGACTTGAAAGCGGACGCTTTGATGTAAACGGAGAGCGACACTATGAGGTCCGCTCCAGTCGTCAGTTTCTCCGGACACTCGACCATGGTGCACTTCTTGAACTCGACGATATCTGCCACAGTAGTAAGGAAGGGGAAACGGAACAGGATACACCAACGCATACCCAGATCCAACAGTTTGGAAACCCACGACGCGACGTCTTGAGGCAGTCGACCGAACTCTGCCATAAGAGTTGTTGTGCAACCCCATAGGAAGATGTCCCACGGAACTCACCAAATCCTCTGGAGTTCGTCAGACGGACAACTGAGTCTTGTTTCTTCTTCGACGGCTTTGGAGGGGCCGCTGGCTTCAGCATGCTGGCAATGGTCAACTGCTTCTTGCCGCCTTTGTCCTTGGTAGACTTCTTGACCGGAGGCGGAGGAGGCTTATCAGGTTCATCCCTTTCGATGAGGACCTCTTCCCCGGCCTTGATATACCCTGTCCCCTTGACAGTACTCCACGCTCTATCAACCAGGAAAGACCCTAGGTACATTGAGCCAGACAGGACTTCCTGTGCCGGAGGAGGGACTGGTGATAACTTGCGCCGCTTTTGCGGACGTTCCCCGTCACTTACTCCAGGAGCATGGGGAAGAGGAGACGAAGCGCGCGCAGAGTCGGGCCCTGACGACGTACTTGACACGCTCGAGGCGCGGGGTACGTCCACGAATTCTGGCATCTCCACGTCGAGATCCAGCTCAGGCTCCTCCGGCACGTGCAAAGGCGTAGGCAGCTTGGCAGCATTATATCTTGACGGCTCTTCATCATCGCTGTCGGCGAAGAAGAGTGGCTTCTGAGTCGGTGATCGAGGCTGAGTCGCGGCACGCGACGGCCCCTCAGTCATGGGCGCAGCGGAGGCCTCGGGTTTAGTTTCCGAGTCAGCCATTTCTTCATCGTCAGAGCCAGCAAAGAACAGAGAGCGCTCGGGGTCGAGGGCCATGTTGAGGACGAGGAGATGGAGGTCCGGGTGCAAGGAGTCGAGAGTCAGACGCGTCGTAGAGCGCGCCAATTTGCAGCCACAGACGCGGCACCGACGCGTCGACATGAACAAACACCGGCAAATAGCGCTCAGATGCCCGCATTAGTCAGTACATTCCCACGACTGCAGGCGCGTACTCGAATTCAATCGAAAGTGCCGCTCAGCTTTGCTTGCAGCTCGTAGACTCGTCTCTTCGCTCTCTCCTTCCCTCCCGGCTGCGTATATCTCTATAACATGCAGCGCGGTCTTCCTATGGTGTGTATGAGCTGTTCAACGGCGTAGACGCGTCATCTGACAGTTTGCAGCAACCCACCGTAGTCCTCCTGAAGGAGGGCACGGACACCTCGCAAGGCAAGCCCCAGCTACTCTCTAACATCTCGGCATGCCTCGCCATTGCGGAGACGCTTGCAAGCACTCTCGGGCCCCGCGGAATGGACAAGCTCATCGTCAACGAGCGCGGGGAGGCACAGATCACCAATGATGGCGCGACTATCCTGAAGCTCTTGGACATCGTACACCCTGCCGCGCGTACACTCGTCGACATCGCCCGTGCCCAGGATGCAGAGGTCGGAGACGGTACCACTAGTGTGGTCCTCCTTGCCGCCCAGCTTCTGAAGGAGGTCCGCGGTTACATCGAGGAAGGCGTCAGCCCGCATATCATCATGAAGGGCTTCAGGAAGGCTGCTGAACTGGTGCGTGTTCACCACGATCGCCCTTACCTAATCACTGACATCTCTGCAGGCGATAGAGCACATCAAGTCTGTGCAGATCACTGTCGACAGGTCCGACCCCGAGTAAGTTGCGTGCTTTTGCGGT
>MU277785.1:0-62949 GCA_022385805.1 Pilatotrama ljubarskyi
CCAAGTGCTCCACAGGTAAGCTGAGCCTAGCGGGCTTTCCGCTGCGTGCCAAGCCCTGCTCAACACTGACCGTGCCATGGTATGAAGTCCGAACCTCTTGTTGGTCAGGATGACAACGCAGTACAGCCTTCCAGTTCTGGGCCAGTGAGCATTGTCTAGTGGCACAATGTTGCTCGTCACATAACGTCTGGGCTATGGAGCTGATCTAGGCATAGATAGGTGATTGTGTTTTGCGGGGCGGTATGGTCTCGGATATGAACAGTGTCGCGTTCTACTCGGACTTCGAACGACACTTGATACTATCGGGCAACCAAGTACTCCTCGGCCTTGTTCAGACCCCATCACCAAGCCAGTGCAACCCACAGTACGCATCGAAGTCGGCCCAAAGCATGTGAAGAGACGTCGCTAATGTACACAGCTGCAAATACGTGTGAGTCGTCTTCAGAAATATGTGGCTTCGAGGCCGCGTTCGTTGACTTGTCGTGAGCGTTGCTCCACATGCATGTGTCAGTAGCACGCTCGCTGATCAGCCTACAAGCAGCTATAGTCACAGTAGCGATTGACGGGCCGGGCTGTGAAGATAGATCCCGGGATTCAGCGCGTCCGATTGTGATCGGTGAATGTTCATGTGCAGTGTCAGGCATCGGTAGGATGCATCGGAAGGCTCTGAGATTCTGCCGTCTCTCACTGTGTTGACCTTGTGTCACTGACGAAGACTCGAATCTCGGTGAGTTTCCATTCTGCAAGGCTTTGTGGCGTTCCGTTGGCGCGATGGGGCTCTCCCGCTATCACGACGGGCATTACCCAATATTCCCAGCTGCAACAGTCTAGGAAAAGGGCAGCGACTGTTCTCATTTTGGCGACGTGTTCAGCAACGAAGAAAAGTGGACGACTACGTTGACTTGAGTAAGTACATCGCTGAATGCGGCATACAAACAGCTGTTTGGGCAAAGCTCAGTATCGCCAACATATTCCCTCTAGGGAAAGGAAAACACGCCCCGGTCCATTTCCTCTGTGTTTCGGAGGAGATCATTGTCCATGAGACTTTGAGGACTCTTCAACTCGGCGCTGACGAGGCTATGGGAAGCTCGAGGCATGCGCACTCCCCATCGATGTTCACATGCACCCACAACTCTGCATGTGCATCGATAGATGTCTTTGTTTTTCGGACCACATGCTATGCGTACCAAGATACAGAGCCGCCGAACGACTGCGACAATAAGTTAATCCCGGGATCTCTGATATGTTGTAACACTTGCCGTGTACATCTCGCAGTGTGACGGCAGCAACATTGGTTATACCGGTGATTTTCCTGCGTTTCAGGGCATCCGTAGGAATCAACCTGAGGGGATTCAGATGCTGCCATGCACAGACCGGCGTCGAATACATCACTGCACAATTATGACACTCCGGGACGGGAATGGCATGTAGCTGAGATATTCCTTAAGCACGACGGCGACATTAGTTGGGTACCAAGGCGGCGAAGAAACTGCTGCAGCAAGAAGCATCCGGCGAGTCGGACGCTGTATAGGCATCGTGATCACTCATGGGCAGCACCCTAGTTCATGTGCGATAGGCCATCCGAGTACTCCAATGCGCTTCGACTTTGCCGAAAGCCGCATGGCTCTTGGTCTGCCAGACTGTCAAGGAATTCAATGCTCGCAAGCGATGTACGAGAACCCCGTCGGAAAACCGGCGCGGCAGGTTCAAACCAAGTCAGGTACCTATCTCGCATTGTCCTGCACGAGCCGTCGAGCCGGTGAGCCGCGGGCTCATGATACGGCGTCCAGTGGTGAAGTTCACATGGACCCACAAACGGCAGAGGGCCGTAGCATCTTCCATCATTGTTCTGCACGCTGAGTTACGTACCGAACAACATCATGTGTCAGGGAGTTTCTGCCACTCACGAGGAAGCTTTGTGTTCCCTTCCGAAGCAGTTTCCAGCACATCGGCCGAGTGAAGGACCGTATTCCGGAGTTTTAGTGGAGTGGACAGCGCGATAATTTCGCACTACGTTTATGCGAACTCAGGCATATAGGCAATAAGTCCATGCCATTGAAAGTGTTCCTTCACAAACGATACAAAGCAATTCAATACACAGCAAAACGACATAGCAGAGTCCGAGCTGTGGTATGGCAGTCGCCGGCCGACTCAGACCCCAAGCGAGAGCATAACCTGCGTTCCACAACACGCAGTAGGGCAGAATAGGACGTATGTGGCTGGTGACGCATGCCAGGGAACGTCACCAGTGCGGACGGGGTAACAACGGCGCTGTCACTCGTAGCCACTCTGCGCTCGATCTCCAGGGCTGGCACTAGCGACAGGAGGGTGCACAACTGCGCTGAACTATGGCAGACGACTTAGCATGTTATTGCATACTGATCTACATGCTGAACCTACCAATGACACTGCATCGCGAAACACACCACCGAGGAGCGACTCGTTGCGGGGCTTCACTCTCCATGACTTCTGCAGAGCGGAAGACTTGCGCCGTATTGACTTCCAATTCTGGAGCGCGTCAGCTGCCTCTGGTCGCGCGCCAGGGTCAATTGCGGTCATTGACGCCACAAGAGGAGCTATCATCTCTACGTTGGAGAATTTCTGACCAACGATGGTGAGTTCGGCGTTGTATCGCAGGAGGCTAAAGAACCTACCTCTAGGAAGACTTGACGAAAGAGCTTGCCTACAATGTAGACGTCGGTCTTGAAGGGGTCATAAGGGACCTCGTTCGAAAGCTCAGGGACGGTCTCTTCTAGGCCATCCACGCCGAGCACTTTTCGAGAGGTGTCGTCAGGCGAGAAACGAGTCGAGATGCCAAAGTCGAGGAAAAAGTACTTGACGCGCACTCCGGAACGGGATAGGACTGGCGCGTAGCCATTCGCGCCGGGCAAGGAGTGTGTGAGTATCGGATGGAACCCCCTCGGATACAAGGCGGTGGCATCCATCATGACATTATTGTAGGCACAGTCTCTGTTGTGATTGGGTGGACCGTCATCGCGTGTTAAAGGAACGAAGCAATGCAACATACCGATGTGCGACGTTATGCTCATGCATGAAAAGGAGTCCCTGGGTGTATTTATCAATTACCGGAGAGACTTACGATGAAGCTGAAACTTGCCTCCAGTATCTGCTCACCGCATTCCATGACGTCTTCTATAGTCTCGAACGGAGGGTCATCGATGTATCGCAGGTAGGGCATCACCATGAATGAGATATTAGGGTCCGTAGGATGCGGCAAAACGTCCAGCAGAGGGATGCAATGGTTACAAGGGTCCTGCCTCAGCGCCTCTGAGGAGAAATAACGACAGATCTCTAGTTCTTCAGAGGCAGAGAGGACCTTCTTCAAGCACACGAGCTTGCCGTCAGATATGCGAGTAGCGTCTGTCACGGTGACGCCGCTCAGCTGAACAGACGATGAATTGCGAGTCAGCATCTTGACGCAGGCAGGCGGTGACTGGACAAACCGGAAGTCCTATGAAGTCTTCGGTTTTGAAGACTGACACCTGCCGGACTTTCCAGGACGGCTGCCAGTCGGGTCGATAGCGAGGACGTAGCAAGTATCCATGAGACTCCAGATGCGAGTACAGATCCCTCCAGGCAACCTCATATGAGGTCAAGCCCAATCCATCGTGTTCGACGATAGGGGGGTCGGACTCCATTGCGACCTGGTAAATTGTAAGGGGGAGGGCTGAGAGGGGAGACGGAAGTGGGGCGGTTCGAACCGCTTGAGCTTGAGCGATTGAAAGGTGCCTACTTGTGACAGCCAGGTTATAACTCAACCCTAACCTAGTCGCATCTCCCATCATGAGCGCCACGTTCCTCGCCAAGTTCTGCAACAGCGGTTCCGACTCCCGGCCGGGAAGTATTATAAAAGTACTTCAAATTTGTATTTGCTCACCGTTCAACAGGTTCAAGTTGTACAAAAACCGCGGTTTCGAATTCTGCGCGGCATCCATGTCCGGTGCTCATAGGCTCATAGTCAGGACGCAAAACAAAGAGTTCTGCGTCCGCTGCTCTCGGGGTCTCTCATTTTCGCAGATATCATGATCATGGCACCGCTGGCCGCTCGGGCGAGCCGCTGACAACCCTGAGATGAGAATGCGCGAAGCGTGCATTTACGTACATCGAGTTCTTGTGCGTAGACGGCTTCCGCGTCTCCTCAGTTCGCATTACGCGAACGTGGCATGCTGTCGCCCGGCTGAACTTCACCTGGAATATTTCAGCTGCTTCCTCATCATCCACCTCGTCCACATTTCCACGACCAAACAACGAGCCGGACAGCCTAGCACTCCAGTATTGACACCGCAGTGCAGAGCTACAGTATAAAGAGGCACCCTCTATGGCCACCGGTACTGACCATCACGCAGCACTCCCGCTCCGACTTGCACCCCTCATCAGGCAGGAAGCCTTCTATCATATAGTCCCAGCGTCACCAGTAGGTGGTATCTGGCGTCAGTCACTACCCATCTGCGGACCACGCAACATCTAGATTGGCGAGTGTCCTAACCCACTTGATTTAAATCCGTACGATGCTGACGCCCCGTAGCTAGATCCTCGATTTCTCTTTTCCGTCGAGTCAATCATGGCCGCCGCTTCTAACCAGTGGGCTGCTGTCGCGGACACCGTGAACTCGATTACCCTCGCCAATATGGCCGTGGCCATAGTATCTGCTGGTGTCAGCGCTGCAGGTACACTCGGTGCTGCTCGCTTACTCGCCAGAGGACCTGGCGGCTACGCAGCTCAAATCACTGAGCTAGACAGGATTATCACGTCGTGGGAGAAGTGCCTCAGAGATCTGAAGCCTGACGAGATAGCCCAGATTGAGTCTGAATGCGGTCCGGGCGCGGTGAAGACTATGCAAGGTCGTCTGGCCAAGTGAGTCATATCGTCTGCCGGTGTGAGGCGCGACACTAAGTTACGCCCTGGTACAGTCTCCATCAGCTGCGGGACCTCCTGGAACGGCAAGTCAAAGAAGCATCCTTTTGGCAGAAGTGCTCTTGGAGGCCGAATGAATTATCTGCAACGCTAGAAGACGTTCGGACGGTGTCTACGCCGCGGACACGGAGTTCGACGTCCGTACTCCAAGCTCGACATCAACTAGTTCGCTTGGTACTGACACACCGTTGAAGAAATCTACCAGAACCTACAGACGGGAGCTACAATACTTCGTAGCATGACGGCGGAGGCACGGGAATCGATGGCCCAGGGTGCGGCCACTACTCCAAAAACAACCCCGAGCCCGCCCTCTGCGAGTTCTTCTATCTCTATGGCATCTGTTCGTCCGGCACATTCTGGCACTAATCAAGGTCGGGAACGTCATGATCTCTTGCTTCTGCTGACACGATACCAAACCGTAATCCTTCCACTCCACTCCCCCGCTGCGGCGTATCATACTCCTCAAGGCCCTAGGCAGACTCCCGCCGACGTTGCATTCAATCACAATTTCTACCAGCTGGTCAACTTCGTCATGGGTAGGCGTGATGACTTTCTCGAGAACGTGAACTGATGAGCATGGGCTAGCGTACATGGCTCCTTATTACCGGCGTGCACAGCGCCGCCCCCCTGGATATCGCAACAATTGATATGGTGAGTATCCGCCGTCAGCGGCGTTATGTTGAACTAGGCGCTTAGTAATAGCAGCATAGTCAACCGGTCGCACTTAGTCATAGGTGCTGACGCACGGACAATAGAGTTTGTGGCTGGTAGATACTGGATAGTTCTAGCACAGCCACATGTACAAGTAGTATATAAGACCGCTCTGTAGGAGCGGATCTCTAAGTCGCTTCCTACCCTCAACCACTACGTGTGCCTCTACCAAGTGCTCCACAGGTAAGCTGAGCCTAGCGGGCTTTCCGCTGCGTGCCAAGCCCTGCTCAACACGTTAGTCCCACTGCAGTGCGGGTACACGTAGACTTGACACTCGCGGGAGTATTCATCAAGGATGAACGCGGCCATGCGCAATTGCGAAGATGCCCGTTGTACGGACGGGATTCCACGCCGTGTCTGTGTGCGCTCACCGTGAGATGCTCTTGGTGTTAAGGCATTAGTAATACTTACGGCGCCGTCGGAACCCAGGTACTAGGAGTGACTACTGTATTGTCTTTTCTGATACTTACGCTCGGTTACATAGTGGTACTAAACTACAAGACCACAATTCCATATTGCTACAGCAACCACGGCTTCCTTGCAGGCTGACCGACAGCATCCGGATCGTGAAAGCGACTCGTGTTGAGTGCCAGGTATTGGCAGACGTGTCAGAAAAACTGCAAACTGGACCTGGGCGGCTTTCTCCTTGTATAGACGAAGTCGAAGTGTGGGTTCTCATCCGCAGAAGCTTACCGCACTCAAAGAATTGAGTCTCTCGCGACCTGACCTTTGTTGCTGCACAAGTAGCATCGCTCGATGCACGGCGCGTTGACGCTGTCGGTGGGAAGCTCGAGGGCTTTCGTATCAACGTTCACATGCGCCCACAGTTCTATAGCTAGTGCATCGGTGTACTTCCTTGTTCTTCGACATGCACATGTTCATCGAGATACGTAACATGGCGCTTGACAATGGCGCTGTAGACTTATTTCCGACACTCGGTACTCACCAGGATCGTGACAGTGCCGAAAGGATATCGCAAGAATAAAGGGTAATATTGAATGGAAACCTGAACGTCACGATGCCATAGTAGGAGACGTGAGAATGTAGACTTCGTGAACATCATAGAACAAGCTTCGCATGAAACAACGGCATGGCTCTGCGAGTCGAGCGTAGCAAAGGCAACAGAGAGTACACGAGACATACAGAGACATGTTCGCTTCTATTCAGCAACGCCCCCCATGGGCGGTGGGCAGTGGACCGAGGCTCGTTCCATGTAAAGCCGAGTTCACCTGTCGGGAAATGTGAATACATCGCATCTAGGACTGGTACAACATACCCACCAGCGTGAGGGCGTCGCGAAACATGCCGCCAAGAATTGATTCGTTACGCGGTTTAACCCTCCATGACCTCTGCAAAGCAGACACCTTGCTTCGTATCGATTTCCACGCCTCGAGCGCTTTGCTAGCGTCTGGACGTGCGGCCGGATCCATGGCCGTCATTGACATGACCAAGGACGCGATCATCTCTAAGTTGGAGAATTTCTGGCCCTAAGGTGAGGATGGTGGACGTTCGTAGATATTGCGATCACATACCTCAAGGAAGGTACGACGGAAAAGGGCACCGAGGATGTATATGTCGGTTTTGAATGGGTCGTATGGGACCTCCTTGGAGAGCTCTGGTACCGTGTCTTCAAGCCCATCGTCGCCTAAGACAAGTCTCGGCGATTGACCTGATGCAAAACGAGTCGAAATGCCAAAATCGACAAGGTAATAAGTGACATGAACGGTAGAACGCGGGAGGACGGGCGCAGCCGAGGACGCGTCGGGCAGAGACTCTGTAAACACAGGATGAAATCCTTCGGGGTACAGAGCAGTGCCGTCCATCATGACGTTCTGGTATGCACAATCTCTGTCGGATATTTAGGATAGAATTGCGGGAGCCAGGCATTGGGACCTACCGGTGAGCAACACCATGCTCATGCATGAAAGCCAGTCCCTGGTACAAGGTCCATTGAGGAAGGAAAGAGGAAAGAGAGATCACGTCGCACTGACCTCGATGATCTGTTCACCACAGTCCAAAACGTCTTCGATTGTCTCGAAGGCAGGGTCGTCAATGGGTCGCAGGAATGGCATCACCATGAAGGAGACTTCCGGGTCCGTAGGATGCTGGAGGACATCCAGAAGGGGTACGCAGTGATTACGGGAATCGTGCCGGATTTCTTCGGTCGAAAAGTACTGGCATATGCTAAGCTCTTGCGAGGAAGAGGACACCTTCTTGAGATACACTAATTTGCCATCTGAGACGCGTGTTGCATCTATCATGCGGGTGCCATGCAACTGGCTAGGCCATTAGTCGTTGAATGTGCGTCACCATGAGGAAGCTCACAACGTACAGGTAGTCCTATGTAGTCCTCTGTTTCGTAGATTGGGATCTGACGAGTCTTCCATGAAGGCTGCCATCCTGGACGAAAGCGGGGGCGTAGAACATATCCGCGAGCCTCTAAGAAGGCGCACAGGTCCCTCCAGTAGACCTCGTATGAAGCTAATTCTAGGTCTTCTTCACTAAAGTACGGTTCAGCCATTTGCCGCAGAGATAGCGCAGATTATGCTGTTGTACGATGGTGTGGGGTGTGTGGGAGTTGCCGACGCAGACTTCACGCAAGGGGAGCAGGGGTTTCTGGAGGGCCGTACTTACTCTGGGACTCGGGAGCGTCAGTACGGTACTTGTGACAGCTGATGAGCGCTCAAGCGCTCACCCGCGGCGGAACCCTAACCTTGAACATGTGTCACACGAACCTCCCGCTGTCTGAGTGACTCCGACCATCGTCAGTCATCGCACATACAATTCTCATCTGTTACGCCCATCTTCGCAAAACGTCCGTCCTACTCTACTTCTCGCAACAAGGTTGTAAGGCATAGACACAAAAGACTCTTCCTATTTAGGTACCGCTGCCGTGAACGCTGCCCGACTCGCTAGCCCAGAACCAGCAGTGGGAGCATTCCTGTCGGGACGCACTTATAGTACGTTACCCGCTTGGTGGCTATATATTACGTACCTTGTTGAACCCGCTTCCATCACCCGCCTCACGCGGCGGTTCTGTTCTTGTTTTTCATTGTAAGGCATGCTAACGCCCGTCAGACGTCCTTCCATCAAGTCAAGGATGGCTGGTGTCGGCAGTGTGCCGCAATGTGTCGAATCCGAGCAGAGCGTCAAGGTGAGTGTCCTACGCCGCCCAGCCCAATGCACATATATAAGGCCAAGCTCAGGAGGCATGTCCAGCACCATTCAGCGCAGCTACTGAGATCCCCTGGTCGGGATTACATCTACATTCTCTAAACGCCCTCGCCATATCAGCTGGGAACTACGATAGTCGCCAAATCACTGTCTAACGTCCTAGCTACCAGGTCATTGCCGATTACCTCGACGTTGGACCTCCACTGACGAAGGAAGTGCATGCATAGACCCTGCCAAACTCACCTCCGACAAATCAATCCACCAACGCTCCCCCACCATCGTCTATCATGGCCGCATCAAACCAATGGGTAGCTGTCACGGACTCTGTTAGCTCGATCTCCCTGGCGCAGATGGGATTTGCCGTAGTGTCCACGAGCTTGAGTGCGCTCAGTGCGCTGGGTGCCGCGAATCTAGTTGCGAGGGGTCCCGGCGGGTACAGAGCCCACATCACTGACTTAGAGATGGTCATCAAGTCCTGGGAGACCTTCCTGCAGAATCTGTCCCCGAGCGCAGCGGCTCGGATAGATGCCGATTGCGGTCCTGGGTCAGTCCAGCAGATGCGCGCTAGAGAGAGGAAGTAAGTACATCGCCCGCACTGCAGTTGTCTCGTCGCTGACCCTATGCATCGCATACACTTTGTAGCCTCAATATCGCCATGGCGGCCTTCATCCAGCAGGTCGATCGAGCCACTATTTGGGAGAAGTGTTCGTGGAGGGAAAATGGTCTTTCAGAGGCCCTGGCTCGCACTCAGCGTATTATCCGTTCGGCAGATGCTGATTTCAGAGTACGTGCTCTGCGAAAGTGCTGCTATAGTGACTAATGTACCAATTACCACAGCTCGCCACGGACAGGACCAAGCGTGAGTTAATTTATAGCATGGTCGATGATGCCCGCGGCGCACCATTCTTGCCTACGCCGATGGGTACGCCCAGCATGCCTCATGCTCAGCCTCGCCAAGGTGGGCATAACGAATGTCCCCTATTGTTTACGCGCTGACTTTCAAATCTGTCACAGGAGTGCCTACTGGCATGGGACCACCCGGTCCGATGCCACACCATCTCCCAACACAAATGCCTCCAGATTTGGCTGCGAGCACCTTCGACCAGCTCGTAAGGTTTACCATGGGGTAGGTCTATGGCTTGACTCTGCTCCAACTCAATCTGATGCCGAGCGCGATCTAGCGTATATATCGCCGTTTGCCCGGCGTTCCCGTCGCGGTCATGCACCGAGGGGAGACCATAACGTCTGAACTGCGCAATGTGCAGGATGTTCCTTCGCGATCGTCATTGACGACTACCTAAGCCGGCCACACGTCGCTGTCAAGTCGTTCTTGGCCATCATGGCGGTATTCTCCGACCATCATATACCCCGCGCAATGCATCTCCTCGAGGTAGTTCTAGGCGACTCATAGCGTACTGTACTATCATTCCATGCTATGTTTTACGAAGAGTGATCGTGACTTGAAATACACGTGCAAGATATTTAATGCATGTTATGATTATGCTTGTCCGCTCTTCTTGGGCGGCAGCAGCGGTGTGCCGTGATGCGTCGTCCGGTCGTGACCACGCTCTCAACCCTGCTTGCCTGATAGGCAACAGCAGCATCGGAATGCTTGACATCCCCTACAAATCGTCCCTCCCGATCCATGAGTGCATTGTAAAGGACAACATACTATGTGACCAGATGCTTGCACTCTACAAGCAATGGCCGGGGGCAGGAGGGGTTCAAGGAGCCGTCGTGAGCTTATGGTGCGAGATTCTTCATGGGCGGCGATGCGCTTCGGTTGCACTCGCGATGTAGACTGCGTGGTTCAGAAAAACAAGGCTTATACGAGAGGTCCCAAAGGCAAGTAACATCGCTTACTCTTGTGAGGGCGTGAGTGTTCACGCTGCGTATACCTCACTTTTGTCGACTTGATCCACTAATACGCAGAGCCTCTGAGTACACGGGGACGCATGATACAACTAAACAACCCAGGTCCCGGAGGCCCAACTAGCAGCACGGTACAAACCAAGATATGAAACGTTTCAGGAGGCCGAATGGCTGGGATGGATATGTGCAGGCAACGTGAAGCGAGGTATTTGCCGCATGTTACCCGGTGTTGGACCTTCTGCGTCGAATTTCTTTCGGGCGCGGTCGGTCTATGAGTTTGGACGTGATATTCCTGTACGGACAAGATACAGTTACAAACTTACCACCGCCGCACTGGCCAGTCCACGCTCGAGACCTTCCAACAACGTGCAAGCCTTACAGAGCTCATTACTGGACATGTATCCGCAGCGCTTGCACGTTTCTGTGAAAGAGTCCTCAGTTGAAGAATAGCGTCAGACACGGCAGCGATTGCACGTACGCTGGATTTTCTGAGTAGCCTTCACATCTTCCTTGATCTCGAAGGCCTCGCCAGAGTGGATGATGTCGATGATCGCGCTGGGTCGTGCGGCTTCCAAGTCCTTTAGAAAGCCCCTAGCGTGTCCACGGTACGCATCTGGCGAGTATATGCACTCTGTCGAGAAGTAGTCGAGTTTCTTGAAGTAGGCATACCTACAGAGGACTTAGCGTGGCCGCTCTGGGGCGCGGCCATCAGGAAGGCTTACATGACAATCTCTTTCTCGTAGGCATACTTGAAGGGCTTGGACCTCTTGATGGTATCTTCGCCCTGTGTGCATATGGAGGTACATCGGCCCAAGCGAGCAATGTCTCCCCGCATGACTACAATACAGAGATCAGGCGACTTGCGCAGATTGAACAGAGTCCCAAGCTACGAGCTTACTGTTCATCAAGACAGTCTCGGCTATATCGTCCGCGTTGTGCCCAGTTACAATGTGGTCGACGTTCAGAATCGCGGCGCCTCTATCGAGGGCTTGTCTTCTAAAGACACCACAAAATGTACAGTTGTTCTTCTTCCCGACCTGTGAAACGATCGCGTCCATGGTCCAACCGTACAGCTCCTCGTAGGAGAGAATCCTCAAGGGCATGTCATATTGTTGCTGATTCCGTTTAACTGTCTGGGTAGTGAAGTGAGTGGATCAGGGGGCGAGCGGGGACGACGTAGAGCGACTTACCTCCAAGGAGTCATCTCGGTATCCAGTTATGCCTTCGTCTATTGACAAGAGGAATAGTTCCAACCCGTAGTCGTATCGCTCGTTTAGAGTCTTCATCACATGAGCAAGCACCGTCGAATCTGCGCCAAGCTGAGCAACTCAGATCTACACAGTGCCAGAGCCAAGAAGCGAGCATACCTTTGCCGCCGGAAGCGCCGATCGCTACTCGGTCTCCTCGGTTGAACAACCGTGCCTCCGTGATGGTATTGTGCACCTCTGTCTCGAAGACATAGAAGAAGCACTCTTTGCATATCTGCTGCCCAGTCTTTGGCCGCTTGAGGATTGCGCGAGCATCATTGCAGAGAGCACAAGTCCGGGCAGGCATGATCGACGTTCGGGAGAAAGTTTCGTAGTGCGAAGCACCGGCGTCTAACGAAATTGTAGGATCGAGCGCCCATAACCGCCGCCAGGCTCTTGAGTCTGACCTCATCTCGACCTCCTCAGTTTCCTCTGGTAACAGCTGCCGCCATGCCTAGAGAACACAGGAAGAGAGGCAAGAAACATAAGAAGAAGGAAGAGGAAACCGCTGATGTCCAGCAGGAGTCTGTTCCGTACGCCGACGAGCAGGAACAGACTGAAGCCGGGCCGTCCTGGATTGTTCCTGCACGCGCAGAATCTACCGTCGACCCAAATGCTCCGTTCGGATATGTGGACGCAGAGGTCAAAGCCTACTTTCGTACAGTGGACGTACAGATACGAGAATGGCAGGAGACCAGGCCCGAGGTGGAGGTGGACGCAGATGTGGACCCGAACGAAGGTACGTCCGCCCTACCACACCGGTCTTCGTGACGTGGAAAGTCCCCGCTGACTTTGATCCTGCTGTAGACCGTCGCCTATTCTTTGTAGCGGCCCTGTCAGAAATGTCTGGGAAGGAAAAGCAGCTTGCCACTGACCCGGACTGTTCCACCATCTTGGAACGAATGATCCATTCTATGGATGACTTCGTTCGCCGTGTCTTCATGGACAGACTGAGCGGCTCGTGAGTGGACGGTATTCATGCCCCTTCATCGCGCTTCTCACTGATCCTAGTATGCCAGATTCGAGCAGCTGAGCAGACATCGGTTTGCTTCGCATGTATGCCAGACCCTGCTAACGGTGGCCGCGGATACCGTTTCTCGGGAGGTATGTCGACTCAGTGTTGGTAATTCGCCTTTCCCTGACACGGGATATAGGCTCGCGGCATCTTCCCACCGGTACCGGAGTCCCAAGAAGAAGAGGGAGAACTCAGAACCCTTACGCAGCTCGTGCTTGACGCTTGCGACGTACGTTCTTCGCGAATCCGGCTCAGCTCTAAAGCTGATCTTTATGCAGGAACTCATTCCTCCGCTTCCTTCGCTCATCCTCGATGCTTTTGCCTCCCATGTCATACGAGCACTACTGCTTTTGCTGGCCCCAGACGTCCTTGGGCCTGTGGACGATGCGGACGGCTCAAACAAAGCATCCAGCTTTGCGGTCCGATCTAAGAAGAGTGCTGCATACAAGGCCCGTCAAGGATCGATGAAGTCGGTGTTCGTGGACGGCGATCCTAGCCAGCAGAAGGCAAGTCGGAGCATGCCGAAGGAGTTTCCTGAGGCTGCTGCACGTTTCGTCTCTTCTCTGCGTGAGCAGCTTGGAGAGAACGAAGTCCGCGCTTTGGCCGCAAATCAAGTCGCGAGCCCAGTCCTTCAGGTATGCTTCGTTGCCTGGTGCGCTTTCTCAAACGGCTCACATCACGGTCATCCCGTTCAGATGGTTCTGGAGCTGGAAGCCGCCTATGGGGAAGCTGAAAAGCCTGGCTCGCTCATGGACCACGTTCTGGTGGGACTCATCACCTTGATTCGTTAGTACAGTCACTGTCCCCGTGCCGACGAGGTCCGTCTGACTCTTCGCTTCAGACGACAATCCCGATGCAACAGCACCTGAGTCCGAATACCTCATGACTCTATTACGTGACCCTACAGCTTCTCACCTCCTGGAGACACTGGTCCGGCGGTCACCAGAACGGGTCTTTGGCTTGTTATGGCAGACGTACTTCGTGGGGAAGCTGGGCCGACTCGCTGTACACCCTGTAGCGAACTTCGTCGTCGCTAAAGCGTTTGAGCGTCTCAGTGCGGAACAGCTACAAGCAGCGGTGCAAGAGTTGCAGGGCGTAGCCGGCAAGATCGTCAGTAAGTTGCCATATTATTGAAGCGGAATTCACGCTCTGAAGGTTCGGCCCATCTGCAGAGAATGCTCGGACTGGGGTTCTTAGAGCATTGGTGGATCGTTCGGCAACGCTGCACGATCAAGCCGAGGGTGTCGTTGAAGTAAGTGCTCTCTAATGCGCTCTTATGTCATGCTGACATGAGTCCTAGCTCATCTGCAGGGCGTTCGACCTCGACTCCGAGGACGACAAGAAGCTTTTTGTACCGTGTGTCCTTCGGCTCAAACCGTTGGCAGTGAGTCCGTTCGATGCCCTCAGGAGCTTCGTGGCCTAACGATGACTCAGGAGTTCAAGCGGGATGTCGAGGCTGCTAGTAAATCCATTGAAAAGCAAACAGAGGACGAGCCTAGGCACAAGCGGCGGAAGACGGAGGACCCATTAGAGCCCAAGACCCAAGGCGCCGTCCTGCTCCAGTCTGTCCTCCGACTACCCAGCCCGCACGTGAACATCGTCCTGGACAGGTGCGCTGGATCACCATTCTCGTATTTTCCGAAGTGCTGACACTGGTTACTCGTAGCTTGCAAGCGATTGGTGTGGACGAGCTCATCGAGATGGGACACCACGTAACAAGCTCGCGCGTGCTCGACGCCGTCCTAGAGTCGCCGACAGTGCCTCACAAGGACAAGAGGAAATTTGTCATGACCTTCCTCGGGCACTACCATGTCCTCGTGGACGATCGTATCGGCAGCAGGGTCGGCGAGCGGTGTTGGGCCTTCGCCGATCCGTACCTAAAGGTTCGTCCCCTTTCGCACGTCCTCTCCCGTTCAGCACAAATCGCTGACGGCGCTCCCGGCTTGTAGGAGAAGATCGCGCGGTCGGTCGTCCCCCACGAACACGTCCTCGCCGCATCTGCATTCGGCAAGTTCTTCGTGCGCCCCCTCGCTCTGCACATCCTGCAGCGCGACCCGGAGCGGTGGAAGAGCATGCAGTCCTCTGCCAAAGCGCCTCCTGCGCCTGCCCCCGCGCCTGCTGCCAATACCAATACGCAGGCGCACTCGGAGAAGACGAAGTCCGCAGCTCCTGCCACGACGGACACGTCGAACGTCTCGCCGAAAAAGGCCGACAAGGCGAAGCGCAAGGCGCAGCCCCAGGACGAGATCGATGCACTCTTCGACGCCACGCTGGGCAAGAAGGTTAAGAAGGCCGAGCTTGCCAGTGTCAAGGCCCCAGCTGAGGACGCCAAGGACAAGTCGAAGCCGGAGCGGGAAGCCAAGGAGAAGGGTGAGAAGGGTAAGGGGAAGAGCAAGAAGAGGAAGGAGGCGGAGGACGATGAGGGGGCGGTGGACAAGGATTTGAAGGACGTCCTGGGCGCGATTCGTGCCGCGCCCAAGGAGGACAAGGGTCCTAAGAAGAGAAAGCGGGCTCACTAGTCTTTGACCGCATCTCCCTGTAGTCGCCCCACTGCCAAAAGTACGATATGTACATCGCTTAGTACCTTCTACCAACCTGGGGACCCTCGGCGTCTGGGTTCACATGAAACGACCATGTCTGTGGATTGAGCCGACACTCATGATATCCGTATAACCCAGAAAGCCTACAACATGATATCGAGACAACACCAGTACGCCAGTAAACGAGCCTACGCCATGGTCACATCTCCATCTGCATCCGGCCTCGGTGCACCACGTTCCACGGAGTTCACGAGCTCGCGCCGGACCTCCGGGCTGATCTGCGGATGGGGGTTCACGCGGACGACGTCCAGCAATGCGTCCTTTTGGTCCGGGGTCAAGTCTGACGCGTACCTGTCCGCACAAACAATCGTCAGCATCATGATTTGCCATGGCGCCAAGGGAGCGGGCAAGAAAACGGAAGGGACGTACCGTTGGCAGAAAACGAGCAGACTCTGGTGCCAGAGCACGGGGAGCTTCTCCGCGTCACCGGCGCGGCGAGCCTTATACGTGTTGGAGAGGCGGATGAAGTGGAAGACGAGCGCGTCGACAACTTTGTACGGGAGCGCGTGCTTCTTGTCGAGCAACACGCGGATGAACAGGGAGTTTGCGCCTATGTGTGGATTGTGTGAGTAAAAAATCGAGACGGGGTAGTCTATGGTGCGTACCGGAGTAGTCCATGTTTGCTAACCGCATGAGCGCAGCTGCTGAGTGTCCCAGGGGAATCTTGACCTTCGCAAGGACTGACGCGACAATAGCGG
This sequence comes from Pilatotrama ljubarskyi, assembly GCA_022385805.1. Taxonomy (NCBI): domain Eukaryota; kingdom Fungi; phylum Basidiomycota; class Agaricomycetes; order Polyporales; family Polyporaceae; genus Pilatotrama; species Pilatotrama ljubarskyi. Next base: position 16,253 of record MU277785.1, read on the forward strand.
CCTCCTGCAGTGTGCAGCCACTCTGCACGCCAATTCCAGTCAGCTTCATGTATCCTCCCGCCCGTTTGCCCAACTCACGTTCAATAGAGGGAAGACGATGCCCTTGAACACCGCACCAGGCTTGTACATCGCGCGCTTCAAGCTCTCATAGTAGTGCACGTTCAATTTCCTATGGTTCTTGTTCTTGCGCGCGCCCTCTTTCGTGAGGCGGATGTCCTCTCGGATCGCATCTAGCAGAACGACTTCGAGGAAGAGGCGCGCCTGTGGCGGCTTCATCTGCGAGATGAAGATGCGCGTCGCGGCGTGGCACGCTTGTGGGGACCAGTTCTCCGGGTGCGTGAGCGCGAGGATGCGCGACCATTGCGGGAGCGAGGGAATAATTTTGAACGGCTTCGGGAGGGGGCCGGATTTGTAGCGGGTGAGCATTTGGCCGACTCTGAGACGAAGCGGATGGACGGGTCAGTATTACGTGCGCATGAGAGAGTTACGATGTATTCACTTTGTGTAGACCTCGACGACTTTAGGGTCAAGCCCCGCGGCAGGATCAGGTGCGCGGTCGCGATCTGTAACTATTCAGTCAGCACGCCGGTCAGTGTACGCAAGCTCCATGCAAACTGACGCTGCTTCTCCTGCGTGACGGCCGATTGCCCGGACTCGAGGTTGTCAAGTTTCGAGAAGATGATGTCGGCGAGTGTCCTGCGCTCGCCTGCGTTTGCTGGGAGCAGCGCGTCGAGCGCTTTCATGTCATCCTCATCAACTTCCTAGCGACGGCTCGTCAGCAAGCAGCGTAATGCACTCAAGCAGCCTTACTCACTATCTCTTCGATCTCCTCTGCGTCCTCTTCCTCGTATCGATCCAGGTCCAGGTCGTCATCATCGTCTAATACAGCTCCGCGCGGCGCGGACAAATTTGGCTGGTCCTCGTCCTCGTCCTCATCGTCCAACTCCTTCTCGTCCAGCTCTTCCTGCTGGTCGCGCGCGAGCTCGAAGATTCGCTGGGAGGTCTTGGGGTCTAGGATCACCTGAGGGGTGGTCAGCGATCACTGCGCATACGACATATGAGCACGCGCGGGCTCACCTCGCCGGCCTCATCTTCGTCGTCTTTTGCCTTGGACTTTCTCCGGCGCCCGGGCTGGGATACACGGCCGTATTTTGCGTAAACCTCATCCTCGCCGAGCTGGACGTGCAGGGGGTCGTGCTTCGTTTTGGTGGTCGCCTTGGGTGCCTTTGGCATGATTATATGCGGCCGTGTGAATGGGAGATAGAGGGAGAGTAAGCGGAAGTCAGCGGTATTGGGTTGGGAGAGAGGAAGGGGCAAGGTTAAGACGCGGTGCAAGATTTTGCGAGATCGAGTGCCGATTGGCCGGCGTGTGTCCCAAATAGGCAGGCAGACACACGCCCGCGTCGGCGCTGGCTCCTTTATTAAAGACCTTCCCCTCGCCGTTCGAGCACGTCGCTGCCCACGCTCTGCCCAGGACGTCCCCCGCATCTTTCTTCCCCACCACCATGTCCGCCGCCACGTCCCAGTCCACCATCTCGCCCGTAAGTAGATCGAGCTGCTCGATGTTGACCGACGCGACCGCGAGTGTCATCTGACGCGACGCGCGACTCGCGTCGATCCTGATCGTCGTCCCCCGCCCCCGGGTCCTGCATGCATGCACCCTATAGCCGAGTCGCAGTCTCACATCGTTCCTTACAGATTCGTACGCTCGACAAGAATGGCAACGTCATAAACACCGTCGGCTTCCAACGCTTCGGCTTTGATTGCGAGGTCTCCCTAGACATCCTCCGCTCTCTCTACCTCCGCCCGCACTACGTCCTCACCGCCTCTTCGAACCAGTCTGAGGACATCGAGAAGGCGCAGGTGGAAGAAACTGAACACGCTAAATTCACGGGCCACTATGGTGCCTACCAGTCCAAATCCATCTTCCACCCCGACACCCAGACAATCTCCTACACCACTCTCTCGCGCTTCCCTCCCGTCAAGCTCCTCCCCCCTTCTCAACGCAAGCGCATCCTCGTCACTGGTGGCGCCGGCTTCGTCGGTTCTCACTTGGTTGACCGCCTCATGCTCCTCGGCCATGAAGTCACCGTTCTTGACAACTTCTTCACCGGCTCCAAGACCACAGTCTCGCACTGGGTTGGCCACCCCAACTTTGAGATGGTCCGACACGATGTCGTTGAGCCCTTCATGATTGAATGTGACCGTACGTCCATCGATCTGCGCATTTTGTAAGAGTGAACGTCCGGCCAACCATGGTCGGTATCTCCAGAGATCTATCACCTCGCTTGCCCCGCATCTCCCCCGCACTATCAGTTTAATGCTGTGAAGACCGTGAAAACGTCCTTCATGGGCACGCTGAATATGCTTGGCCTCGCCAAGCGCACAAAGGCTCGCTTCCTGATCACCTCCACCTCAGGTACGACTTCTAGCTTTCGTTCGTCTGTCTCGGCCAGCTGACAAGTTGACAGAGGTTTATGGTGACCCTGAGGTCCACCCCCAACATGAGGACTAGTCAGTGACCCTTGGCGTCTCTGTTTGAGCCTGCCTTCCTGACATTACTCTAGCTGGGGACATGTCAACCCTATTGGTCCTCGTGCATGCTACGACGAGGGTAAGCGTGTTGCGGAGACTCTCACCTACGGATTCCACCGTCAGGATGGTGTCGACGTCCGCGTCGCACGTATATTCAACACCTACGGTATGTGTGCTTACCGGTTACTCGCACTTTCCGTTGCTCATCATACATACATCCAGGCCCGCGAAGTACGTTCAGACGCATCTCCGCCCAAGAAGCTGATCATTGACCTTGCCTCCAGTGAACCCTTTTGATGGCCGTGTCGTCTCTAACTTCATCGTCCAGGCCCTGCGCGGGGAGGACATGACCGTGTACGGCGACGGCAAGCAGACGCGTTCCTTCCAGTACATCCACGACCTCATCGACGGCCTCATCGCGCTCATGAACTCGGACGAGACGCGCCCGGTCAACCTCGGCAACGGCGACGAGTTCACGATCGGCGAGTTTGCCGAGCTCGTGCGCGAGATCGTCGAGAAGGTCCAGCGCGAGGACGGCGTCACGCCCGCGCGCCGCGTCAATATCGTCTACAAGCCGATGCCCACCGACGACCCCCAGAAGCGCCGCCCGGACACGACGCGCGCGAAGCAGGTCCTTGACTGGCAGCCGCGCTGGACCGTGCGCATGGGCCTCGAGGAGATGGTGCGCTACTACAAGGCGAAGATGATCGAGGGCAGCCTCTGAGGAGTGCCCTGGCGTGATCTGCTCTGGTGGTGACGTACACGGTTGGTGCATACTCGCAGACTCGGAGGACGGCGGCCTGGACGATGGTTTCAGCGTATAGCTCTTGGCTCTAATATGGACGATGTTCTGGGCTCCGTGGAGGCTCTGATGATTGCTATAGACTCGCTCGTACTAGACAGCTACAAAATGCGAAGTCTTGTCTTGCCACACATCGCACGAGCGTTCTTGAGGATATCCGGAAGGGGGTGGTATTAACAGCAGTTAACGCATCTAGATACTTTTATCTATGTACGTTAGGCAGCCAGTGAGGGACGAGACGAGGTAGGAGGGCATGGGCGTGCGGACCCACGGAATATAGAACCAGTGGATATGGATAGATCAATGGGTGGATAGGTGGTGATAGGGACTACGGGTCCTCAGACGACCCGGGCAAGCCTACAGGTATCAGTAGCAACAGAGAGATGGAGGGGGGAAATATACAAGGGAGCTCCACCATGCGCCGGGTGGATAGTAGGTACAGTGATATAGACATGCGTCAAAATGCGTCTAACCTGAGAAGAGAACGAATGAGGGGAGCAAGAACGACGAGAACATCGAGCTGCACGGAAGTGCTCGCGTCGTGGACCATGAACACTTGCAATCATGAAGGGGAACGTCCGGGGGAACATAAGAGCGTCAAGAGCATAACCGACATGCAGCTACCGCAAGAGCCGCCTCTGCAAGCTCGTGCCCGTGCCGGACGCGATGACCTTTGCCATCGAGCCCTTGATGACGTGCTTGTCCGCGGTGCCGGGCGGGATGACCGTCGCGCGGCGGATGCGTGCGACCTGCTGCAGCTCCTGCGTGACCGGCTCCGACGGCATGAATAGCAACGACTCCTTGTCCGGGCCCAGCGCGCCGACGCCGCTGTTCCCGCTGCCCCCGCCGCCTCCGCTACCGGCGGGCCGTCGGCCTGGTCGTCGCTTGTCGCGGTTCTGCTCGCTGATGCGGTCTTGGAACTGCTTGACATCTGCGGTCACGGGGTGATGAGTGAGGAAGCAAAGCTGGGAGATGTGCGACGTACTGGTATACGAGAAGCCATCTGCGTTGGACTCCATCCAATGCTCGTCTTTGCGCTCAGAGAACCTGTCGCGCAGTAGGTCAGTCAGCCAGCGGCCCCCTACCGCATACGGGCACTACCTACTTGCGCAGCGGCCGACCGTCAGGTGCGAGCGGGGAGAAGGCAGTCTGCATGCCCTCCAGGTAGATCGCGTAGAGCTCGTCCTGGCTCTTGCGCACTTCCTCCGTCACGCATGAGAACGACAACGGCGACAGCGGGTCCTGTTCCGCGATGTTCGGGTCCTCCTTCCACTCTGCAAGCTGGGCGAGCGCCATCTTCATGCGTTCGCGAAGGGGGATGGCAGGCGGCTCGAGCTCGCTGCGCGCGGGCGGCTGGCGTGTGAGGAACTTGTTGAGCACTTGGTTGACGATGGAGGAGGAGAGGAGGCTGAGGTATCCGTGCGTCGCTACGAGGGATATATCGCATTCAGTCTGGAACGGGCCGTGACGGCGGTGTCTGGACGTACCCTTGACATTGAAGAGCTGCGCCCCGTTCGGCACGTTAACGAGGGCTTGACGCAATTGTTGGGCATATTCCATCGGGTGCGTCGGACTGCGCTCCGCCTAGGGTGTACATGTAGTGAACGGCAGGCGGATAGACCACTGCGTGGAGACTAACCTGGATGATTAGCACCGGACACCTGACGCTGGCAAGTTCGTCCGGGCTCATTGGGGTACGCTGTACGATACGTGAGCAACGGCGTGCTTACCTGCTACGGGAACGACTTACGTTTAGAACAAGATTAACATTGGTGATAACAAACGTCCGTCGGAACGGAGGATAGTGCACTTCCCAGAAGGCGACAAGCTGTACGGTGCAGTCTGCATCTGCACGGTCGTACCATGGTCGCAATAGTACGTACCTCGTCTACCAGATCCGGGTGCGCATCCTGACCAAGCGGTAGGTGAGCATTATCCGGATGCGCGTCGGCGTGCTATTACGTCTGAACTCACCAGAGCATAACAATTGATAAGTTCTTTGCACGCCGTCTCGAAGGACTCGAGGTCTTCGGCATAGCACCACAGATGGCCGAGCTCCTCGAATGCCTCGAATATTGACTTGAGCCTGTCCCAGATCCGATCAGCGCGAGCGCGCGGCGCAAGGACAGAAGACGCACTCTGTTTGCGGCGTAACGTTACAGAGCGTCAGACTCAAGCACAGTTCTGGAAAGCTGGAAACCGGGCGGCGTCACTTCCGTGTTTGGGCAGCGCGGATCGTCGACACTCACAGTGCTGCAAATCGGAGGGCGGTGTACGAGAAGAGCTCAGGGGCGAATATGTGGGCGGGGGAAAGACGGAGGTGCTGGAGGAATGCGCTCAGGCGGGGACCCGCGCATGCTATTTGACAGGGAACTCACGTAGAAGCAATGTGCGAGGTCGGCAGCGGTCACCCAGAGGTCGAACCGTCCCGTCGGCCTGTACAGCGACTTCCCGGTCGTCCGGAGGTCGAAGACTACGATGTTAAAATTCGAGTTCAAGCGAGGGTCGTCGAGCTGTGGGTGCAGCCAAGTAGAGTCCAGGAAGAGCGGGTGGAGCATTATCAGCGTGGGCTTGTTTGGGTCAAATCCGCTGACATTGCCCGCGGGCGCGTTGGTGGTGTACCAGATAGCGGCATAGTCGTCCGAGGAGACGAGGTCGACATAGGGCATGGTGACCAAGCGCGGCTAGAGGCGGATAGGATGTAGGATAGGGAGCGAGCACCTAAAGTGCATGGGGAGAACGGGGAGAACGGGATGCGCAGGGCGAGAGGAGAGTGAATATGTAAGAGAGTGGGGTTCGGGCGCGGATGCACCGTCTGCACCGTGACCGGGTTGCACCAGGACAGAGTCGGTAAGGCTCGGTGAAGCGAGAGACGCGGCCATTGGGTGCGATCACCTGTTCCTGCCTTTTTGTGCCTTCGCTTAATTCCTCCTCCCTGCACAACCACGCGAGCTGCCCCGCAGTCCTCCTTTTCTGCTTTTCTGTCAATCTGCTTCCGACAAAGATTCGTCTTGGAGGCGTTGTACGACCCTCGGGCGACACACGACGAGCTATCAAGCTTTCAAGAGTCGAGTACCGTGCAGCCGTACAGCGCCCAAATGTGCCTGTCCGCTTCTCCAGCTTCCATCCACGGCGTTCTCCTAAATTGCTTAGATCCGCTGCTCAGACTCAGATCTCTAGATAGTATGAACAAGGCGTCCATCGGCCTCCTCCATCTGTATGTCCAAGTCTCCTCGCCGAGCCTCGATAGGCCCTGAGGCGGAGGCGCAAGCCTCATGCCTGTCTGTCCATTTTGCGGTGTGAATGTCTGAGAAGCAGCCGCAGCCACTATGATGGAAGGAGAGCGCCTTTACGGCATCCGAGCGAAATTGGGCATAGCGCAATGGCCGACCGAGACAGCACCACGAGAACACACTCATCAGCAGATAGTCTTTAGAGTTCCTCTGCTTGGCAATCTACACCAGATGCCTACGGACAAGACTGCGGAAGAGGGCGACTGACGAGCGTGGACGCCCAGCCCGACATTGTCAGCGTCGGGGAGCACGCGACTTACGACGGAATCTGATCCAAATGTCGACGTGCAACCCGTCACCGGCGGTTCTTATGATCGCAAAGCGACATTCGAATGGCCGGTCCCCCCGTCATCCATCACTACCGGCCGGCTGGCTCCCCTCGTTCTTGACGATACGGCATAGCACCTGCATGACCTCTTGTTGACGCTGTGAAAACCGAGTCGGAGGGAACAAGTCCGACATCAGCGAGAATCAATGGAGCACATGCGGAAGGCGCCCACACCTCTCTGTCTGCCGTCCGCGTGGTGGGGAACATGGCGGGAACGCCTAATGCCTCCAACGCGGCCTGCTGTTTGGAGAGCAAGCCGTCCCACGCCGGGAGGATGCGTTCCCGGTCGAACCTGAGCAGCTCTGCTCGGAAGGAATCTGTCAAGGCCTGTATGCATGCGGCAGGCAGGGGCATATTATCAGTCCAGCTGATCAAACCGAGCAACGAGGAGAGGCTAGGCGAACATCGGCTTCATATTGTGTCAGTCCAGCCCCAATGATGCTGGCTCTGCGACGGGTGCTCTCGTCAGCTCGTGCGCGAAGGCAGGAAGGACTCGGTGATCGTGGTGCCGGCACATACTCACTTGGTGCGTGCAGTCTTGACCCTCTCTTCGTGTTTCCGCTGGATTTCCCGCCGCTCTTTCCAAAGCCGCCTCTCCAGGTCCGCCTGTTCGGCTCTCATCTGACCATGCGTGTACGTTAGCGCATCTTTTTCCGACTTCTCGCCGGGGACGAGGACAAGAGAACTGCACGACGTACTGCTGTCAATGAGTTGATGAAGCCCTCGTCGCCGGCCAGCCGTGCGAGATGCGGGAGCGCCTGCTGGAACGTGCACGTCCGCAAATCCTGCCTCGGCGTGGGACTCGGGGCCGGTGCCGAGGTCGTGACCGTAGTCGTGCTGCTCGGGATCGCAGCGTCCGGACCGGGAAAGTCGGAAACCCCAGCAGGAGGGGGGACGCGCGCCGGCTGGTTCGGCCTAGGCGTCCTTCTGGGGCCCGAAACCGCAGCAGCGAAAGTGCTGGATGCCTGCAGTTGGGAGAGAAGGGACGCCACCGACTGAGAGTTCGAGGGTCCCGGTTGGGGCGTCGCCTCCACGCCTTGGTAATCTGCCTGAAATGCATGCGGTGCATCTGGAGACCTCAATGCATCGTGCCCAGTTCCAGAACTTGCTCCCACTGCCGCAGGAGCAGTACTAGCAGTTGGAAACTGAGTAGTAGCTCCAGCGGTGGCATTAGCGTTGACAGCCTTCTGCCACGCCTCTGACGACCTCAGCTGGTCAAGCAACGCCTGTATTGCACCAGCATCCTATAACACACGTAAGAACGATATTATCAGCCGTGGATGTTGCTACCAGGGACAACCACTTACATTGATGTTGGAGGAGCTCATGGTCGCGTCGCGGTGCGTTGAGCGCCAAAGCCGTGTCGTCCTGTGTGACACGTGTGACCTGCGGTAACAAGAACGAGCAGCCAAGTGTTGCCCAATTACGGCCGAATGCGCGTCACGCCGGTGCGCGACTCCTCCAATCAAGACGATCTCAATCTCGCCCAGATCACGTTCAGATCTGACGGGAGATGCCTCCGCTTCTTCAAGGGGTCGGGTGCAAATGGGCTGAACATTAAGAGCTACGGCATCTACAGTACGTATGCATTACACAACTAGGGGGCGCATGTCCCTCGTTAGACCCATCAAAGAGCGCATGCGCAAACGCAAACGCGTGTATATGCACGTTTGACAGAATCTAGACCGACGCGAGCGCGTTCCCGAGCATGTGGATGTGCTCGCACTTCGTGGTTGGGAAACAGACCCGGCCGTGCGCTGCAGCGATCTAGCGCGACTGAGCACGATGCGATCGACTGAGCGGCCAACGTTGGCGAAGGTGTACGCCGGGAGGGCGATCCGGGAGTAATGATCAGCGAATGACGCTCATTACGGGAACGGCTTTTCATCCCTGTAATACCCATCGTGCTAAAGCGTACCATCGCTACGGATGCTGTGTAGGGGACCACTCAGAGACCGGGGCGCGGCCGAGGGATGTGGAGAGATACTCACGCACACAGTTCATATACGGCTCCCGCGAGCGAGCCCAGCATGGCGGCGTGTGCCTTGTTGCCGGCGGGAGCTGCAACGGAGCGCAAGTTCGATAAGCATGCGCAGTCCGATCGAAGGCATGACGATAGAGACGATTCTCAAGCTCAGAAGGCCGGGCTCTAGGGTTACGGTAGAAAGCAGGGTCGTCCTCTCGCGGGTCCATGAAGGCACCTCTGCGTGTATTGCGTGGGAGAAACGAAAGTGAGCAGGAGCCCGAGGCTTGTGGTCATGATGAACCGGTCGACGCCACCAAGGTGCTGCGGGACGTATTTAGAAAGACGTGAGAATGTGTCCACCGTAACAGCACTACATGCACGCACCCTTCGCGGCCGCCTCGATGATAGTACTGTACTGTGTGCATCGAACCTCCCGGTCGCCGTCATGGCGAAACGTCACCGTGGTGCCGCTGACATTCGACATGTAAGGTGACTTCGCAGGCGACGTTACTGTACGAGACTCCTCGGAGCGCGCTCTGCGTGCAGGAGTGAGCATCAGTCCCGGAAGGCAAGAAATGGACCCCGCACTGAACCCGCTGCGAGCGATATTGTAGCATAGCCCGATGCGGATAGAGGCGCGGCCCAGCCAGTAGGTCCATGAATCAAACAGATCCTATGCTGTATGTCGGAGATGGAGTCTGAGTCGCAGTCAGAAGTATGGGATAGAGCATGGGCGGGCTACGAAGAACCAAAGACCTCGAAATCATCCGGCCTCTTTCGCGTCGCCCTCGGAGCATAAGGTTCAGCATGAAGGGCATGTGCGACTGTGTGGACGGCAAATGGCCGGGGGAAAGACTTGGGAGTCCAGCTGTCATACGAGCGGACTGAGGACGGCGGAGAACGGAGATCATCAAGTCGACAGGCGATATGAGTCCCGTATGGCAGGTTGTGGGTAGCATGCAGAGTGCACCCGTTTCATGCTGCGAGTTGTCGTCATATTGCGAATGGCGACCGCGATGACCCGCGAAGCGGTCGTTCGTAGACTGTCCGCTTGAGCTGGCGCCACAACGGACTGTGACATCTGAAACACGACGACGAAGGATGCTCTGCGAGAACTACGATACCTCCTTTGGTAAATGGCCCGAACGGGATGTGTATACGAAACGAGTCACAGCGCTGGATCCGGGTAGTTCAGGCCATGGCGCGGACTGAGGACGTCACAATACTCAGCGTATACACTTCAAAATGTTATAGTGCGCGTATGTCAGAGAAAATGAGGTTTGTCGATGCTGAGAGCGGACTCGCTTCTAGTAGTCGAGCAAACGTACTCATAAGAGCCTGAGAAAGGCCTTTTGAACCTGTTTATGAACGCCGGCGCAGAACCCCGCAAATCCGGACCGAAGCAGGTGGCGCCAGCTGACTAAGCCCGTCAAATGATGGGTTGCCTGGAAAGGGGCGGCTGATGTACGTTGATTGGCCGGCAGATTTGCGAACGGAACGCCATGCCGCTGAAGGAACAATGGCGTTTTGAGGAGTGCAGGTCGCCTCGTGGCGCGAAGGAGTTGACGGGAAGGTGTGATGGCGGTGACTGGGAGCGGACCCGACTGCACACCCTAGTTACGAGCCGGGGTGGTTGAGTCGGGGGTTGCGTCGTTGAGACGTAAAGGAGCGGGCGGCGTGGTGCAGGCGGAGGCCGTGGACTGCTGGCCTGGCTCAGGTCGGGGCACAGCCGGGGGAGCTGCGGCGGAGGCGTGGCGGGGCGTCGCGACGGGCGGGGGATTTTAGGCGGTTTGTGACCGTTTGTCTCGAGTTGAGGCGCGCGCCGGCCGAGCGGGACGTGCGGCATGTCCAAAAAGACTAAATGAAGGATTTTTTTGGCCGACGGCCCTGTTTCGCGTGTCTCGAACGGGAGATGGCACGTGGGAATTCGGGTCGAAAAGCTGGGTTGTCAACGAGTTTCGCCCAGGCGCCCGCCTCGCCTCTTGTCACCGTCCGTCCTCATCTTCGCCTTCTCCCCCGACCTCCTCCTCCTCCTCCACTCCGCTGTCTTCTTGCCTCCTCTTCCTTTCCACCCGCCTCTAGTCTCCTCCTTTTTCTCTTTCTCTTTCTTCTCCTTTCCCCTCGACCGCCATGCCTCCCCCGGAAGCGCCATCAGCCACTTCGTCGCACATGATGAAGACGACAAAACGCGGCAGACCCTTCCTCAAGGTGTGTTGCACTCTTTGTGCCTCCATATGCGTCTCTCAAGTGCCTATCTCGTTATGCAGGATACGCTGGATCTGTTTGCGACCCTCATCGTCTCCCTGGAGCTCACGACGAACAGGCAGTACTTCCGTAGTTTCCCTAATTCGTTCACCACGTACGTTCCATCAATACCTCCCTTCTGGCTATCTCGTTGAGCACGATTTCTGCAGAGATGACGCAGCGAGGAACTTGGCATCCCTCAAGTTCTCACAATCTAACCGTGGACCCGATCCTCGAGAACCCTCCCGCATTGTCACGACCACCACGACCACGACCTTCTCGATGACCCGTGATATGGCCAAGGCCATGTGCCAGCAATTCATGGATGCACGACTCATCGAGAACGCGGCGGACCCAGGTTCCAACCTCTTCAAGGAGCGTGGGGTCTACGTGTTGACGCCGAAGGGCCTCCACGTTCTCGAACGCTTTATGAGCAAGAACGGCATCAACGGCGACCATCTCGCACACGTTTTCTCGACGCAACCCATTTGCATGAAGCTCCTTCATCTCGAGCGACGGTCGGTGGACGACGAGATTATCGTCTCGCACTCCGCGATAACCGCCCTCTTCCGTCGGTTTGTCGGACGGCAGCCCAACTACCCCCCTGAGTTCATCGAGACCATGGATGCGTTCCAGAAGTACCACGAACGGTCAAAGGGCGTTGCGCTGATGGACATTACGGAGAAGGGCACTGGGAAGGCGGCAGTCACTCACAAGCATTGCTTTGCTGCGGTCACAGCGTTGGAGTGGCTGTGCGACTTCACATCCGTCATCGGCAGAGAGGAGGCGGCGGAGATGGCTGCCCAGTTCGTGCGCTTTGGCCTCATTACCCTCGTCTCCGATAAGCGGAAGAACAACGACTCCGCGATCATCTTCACTGTCCGCGGCGCCGCAGGCGGCGCGAATTCGTCCATCGCGGTACGTCCCTGTTTCAGTCTATAGGCCGGTCCAACTGACACAACGCCGTTTAGCAACATGGAGAGTTCCGTTGCACTGCGAAAGCCATTTACAAAGTCACGGACGAGGGTCGTCGGCTCGCTCGTTGGGATTTGCCAGATGGGGCGCGGCCGTCTCCCAACAGCTCCGCGGCGAATGTCTCGAGCAACGCGAGGGCGTCGGAGGACCATAGTGTTGACAATGCGACGACTGAGGGCCCTAACTCGAGCGATGCCAAGATCCACCGGCGCATCTCGATGACGGAGTAGCTGAACGCTAGCTACGACGCGGAGAAGAAGGGACAAAAGGAGTCGAACACAGACCGTCTCAAGTTCATCATGGAGGAACCCCAGTTGCGTGCGCTCTTCCGGGAGTTCCTGCGGAGTAACTTCTGCGAGGAGAACCTGTCGTTCTATCTCGACGTCCAGGACTTCAAGAAGTCGTTCTCGACGACTTCGAGCGCTATCGCCGCCAACGTGCCGCCAGCAAGGGCGGGACAGAAGGCCACCCCTGGCCAGCTTGCCATGGAGCGCCATCACGAGGCCCTCATCCAGAAGGCCTTCGTCATCTACAACACGTACCTCGCGCCGTCCAGCCAAAGCGAGCTCAACATCGACCACGGTCTCCGCAACGAGTTGTCGGCGTACCTCAGTGAAGTGATTCACAGCATGACCGGCAAGTCCTTCCAAGGCCACGTCGACCTCGAGCAGGCGAACCACTTCAACGCAACGCAGTTGCAGACGATGATACGTCTTTACGAGCGTATTCAGACGCACGTCTTCCGTTTGATGGCGACTGATTCGGTGCCGAAGGTGAGCCCAACCCCTATCGTCAGACTTGGCAGTGTCTGACGTCCCTCGCAGTTCATCAAGACGCCGCGATTCTTGGCGTTGAAGGTGAAACTGGTGGAGGAGGACGATGGCCCTCTTGCGGACTTCCCTCTGATGAACTCGAGTGCGTCAACGCCATCGGTTCCTCCTGGGCTATCCTCAGGAGAAGAGGAGGTTGGCGGAGCATATGTCACGATATCACAACGAGCGGCGACACAGGAGCGTCCTGCGGGCGCTGCGGCTGAACACCGATGACAGGGCTAACCCTGTCTCGCGCCTCTCGGTCGACGCCTCTATGCCCCTCATCCTCTGCTCTGATATCTTATGCTCATGTCAGTCTCCGCACGCGCATATGTCTCCATGCATCCCAGACCTCTAATTATGTCGCCGTACAACAGTCCTCGCGGTCGTCGTCGCTCGCTTTGTGTCGTCCTCTCTCGCACATACACCTTCGTCACTCTTGTCACTCGGGCGGGTCCATCGTTCACTAATCGTCGCTCATCCTCGTTTACATCTTCCGACACTTCTTCCTATCCGGCTCGGTCCTCTATCTCGCTTCTCTTGCAATTTCTACTCTTCATTCATCATCCCTCCACATCCCATCATCGACACCATACTCTTACAATTTCTTTTTATCCACAAGAACATGTACGATCTATTATACCTTAGTACGGTGATACTCACTAATACAGACATCCCATTGTGCTCCACAGCATCCTAATACATGTCTCGTTCATTCTGTACCCCACACTTGCATGTCGTCGTCGCTGGTCCGCGCGGCCGAACGCGTGGCCATTTATCTATCTTCGCTGGGTTGGAATGTGTCTCACCAGCGAGAACGTTGCACTAGTGCCTGGCCAGGCAACCCGCCGGATCATATGTATGGCCAACGAGTGGCCAACGTTGCCCCGCCTTGGCGCCTGGTTCTGGCGCCTTGCCCGCCACGGCATCGGGCCAGCGGAACGAGATGGTCTGAGTCCTGTGAGTAGATTTATCGTGATGCAGGCTCAGGTGGCCGGCTTCATCAGAAAGACGCTGTTTCCTGTGCTTCGTCTCAAATCGTCGGGTCGTCGCTACAGAATTTCCTTGCTCCGGACGATGCATCGATGACGGACTTTGCTCTCTTCATGTGGTCTCCAGGCGCAAATTCTAAGAATTGTGCTCGCGGGAGCTGTTGCACGACGAGCACGATGTGCGTGTCCATATATGGCAAGTGATCGTACTACGTGATTCGGCGGCGGCGCGTCAACGGCGCTCGTACTGTATCTCGAGGTGTTTCCATCTCGACTCTCGAGGCCGAAGCGCACACGAACAGACCGACAGCCCACCACAGCAGCCAGCGATCGCTATCTCAGGCTGTATCAGTCTGTCACACTCCCAACACTGCCAGGTCGCGTGGGTGGACAAGGTTTCTTCTCACAGCATCAAGGAACTGACGACAGCCCTTTGCCTCGCTATCAGCCCGCTCTCTTCCTGCCCGCGGTCGTCTTCTGCTGTACAGATCCCTCCTGCCTGTAGCTAAGTGCTAGAATGTCCTGGATATACAATCCAGAAGGCGATCGGACCAAGCGCAAACGCCCAGCGAACCTAAAGGACTTCCCGAAGGGCCCGGACGGCAAGCCTCTTGGGCCACAAACCCCCGGCTCTGCACCAGGCTCGCCATGGGCGGGGTTCCCCCTGAGGGACGACTACCCGCAGGTGGACGATCCCGCGGACCCCAGCCGGAAGGTGTCCACCAAGCAGGCGAACCGCCCCTTCCTAGCGTGAGTGTCGCGTCGCCGAGCTCCAGCATGACGTGCCGCTAGACCCATTGCCCTTTGTGGGCGCACGTAGGTACGCGCAGTACCGTGCTGAACGGGAGAAGGCGCACGCGGACTGGCTGCAGCGCAAGAAGGAACGCGAGGAGAAGCTCGCGCGTGGGGAGGAGGTGGGGCCCGAGGAGCCTGACCCGACCGAGGAGCGCGAAGTGGGCTGCTTGGGCCTGCTGAAGTTCATTCTCTACGCGACCCTGTTCTTCGTGCTCGCCGGGAAGTTCTTCACCGGCAGCTTCCTGTGGGAGATGGAGCTGCCCAGCGTCAGACAGTTCATACCGGTGGGTACTCGAATTGTCGCGTCTTTGTCTGCCCTGCGCTCGGATGGGGGTGCCTTCGCGTTCCCCCGCCCGAGCCGCCCGCACTGCATGGACGATGGATCATAGCGCTGACGGCTGTTCCCGATGGCCTTCTTGCTCCCATAGACGAACCAACGGCTCTTCTCGGAGAACACGCTCGCGCAGTTCGACGGGACGGACCCCGAGAAACCCGTGTACATCGCGGTAGGTCATATTCGCGTCGCGATGTGGCGCGCCCCCGGGCGTGTACCCGCGAAGCTCACCATGAGTGTGTGTTTGCGGGCGCCTGCTAATTGCCCCCGATCTAGATCGATGGGGACGTCTACGACGTGAGCAGCAACCGTGCCACCTATGGCCCTGGGGGGTCTTATCATATGATGTGCGTGCATGCGCCGGACGGCCTGTCGATCTGTGCTGCTGCTGTATAAGACTGGCGCTCATCTTCGCCGCCTCTCTCTTCCCATCACCGCAGGGCTGGCAGAGATGCCGCGAGAGCGTACGGCACCGGGTGCTTCAAGACGCACCTCACGCATGACCTCCGCGGCCTAAGCGAGAGCGAGATGAAGGTGCGTCGAGGCGAGGCTCCGTGGGCTCCGCGTCAGTGGCTGCTGGCCCGCGCGCTGACCCACACACGGGTCTGGCCGCGCTGACGTCTCGGATTGATGCATTGCAGGGCGTCCAGCACTGGAAGAAGTTCTACGCCGAGTCGAAGAAGTATCCCAAGGTGGGGCGTGTGTCGCACCCCCCGATCGACCCTGCGAGCCCGTACCCGGAACACTGCGATCCGAAGAAAGCCCAAGCGGCCCTGGAACGGGAACGCAAGGCGAACGAGGAGGGGGCCGCGAAGGGGGCGAACCGCGAGGAGCTTTGATGGGTGCGTACCACACCACACAGCATGCCCGTGGGGCGGTTCGCAGCCCTGCTCGTCGTCCGAGACGCGTTATCTGATCGTCTGGATTACAATAGGGGCGATAATATTACGGGGACGCTTGTATCATACGCCAGCTACAGAACGAGGGAGCGACTGCATGCCCGTTATACGGAAGGAACGCGAAGCGACTGCTGACACTGTTCGGGTACGAAGTACGAAGCCACACTGCGACACTGCGACACGACGCGTCTACCACCGCGATTCTAGGGCGCCCGAGAGAGCCGAGGACTGGGTAACAATAGTCAGTGCGTATAGGCCCGATTCATGAATCAGATCGATGAACGCTGCTGACCTCTACGAAGAAGGCGCCAGGTGGGTGGACAGGTAGTTCTTGATGATGGGGAAATCCGCCATCGAGGCGTCCGTCATCGCAGAGTACTTCGCGTCCTTGTACTTGGCGACGACGAGGTTGCCTCGCCACGCGCGCATCTCGTCAAACTTGTCGCCCTGGATCTCGCGGATGCACTTGTTCACGGGGAACGGCATGCCATCGCGGGACACGACGGGGTAGAAGACGATGTAGGGCGTCGCGAACTTCTGGAGCATGCCATCGAGGGCTTCTATGAGCTGCAATGTGCGCGCGCGCCGCGGAGCGAGCGCAGGGAGAGGGAGAAGAGAAGAAGATGAGTGCATTGAGTCGGGTTCGGCGAATCAGCGACGGGTCCGGTGATTAATCTGGGAAATTAGACACACATGGAAGCGCCATGCCTGGGACCCCAGCTGGTCGGCGATGTAGTCCATGTACACTTCCGGATGCGGGAGGCGGCCACAGCGGTAGGGCGGGTCTCCGGTGGGGTTGGCGGGGACGGTGAGGGCGCTGGTCATGAGCGGGACTACGTGCGGCGGACGGTCGTCGGCCGGGAACATGATGGCGTCGAAGGTGGTCATGCCGGGATCCATGGCGTATGGACGCGGTCGGGGTCAGTCGGTGGGCGAAGAGAGCGCGGTGCGATTAGTGGCAAAGGAAGGAAGAAAAGTCTACGGTGGGTGGAGAGGAGGAAAGGACTGCTGTGTGTCTTGGCTTACTGCTGAGCAGAGACGCAAGAGCGCGAACTTATATACAGGGAGCCGCGGAGGGGGCCAGAAGCTCAAGTCCATCCTGTAGATGGGACGTGTGCAGGAGTGCCTGCGGACGGACGAGAGGGAGAGACCGGGGCGATGGCGACGAGGGGAACTTGTGTGCGATGGCATTCCCTCCCTTCACGCGGCGGCCTCATGGGCGATCGCAAACGACATACGGCAGAAGAGGCGTAGGGTAATGAGGAGGAAAGGTTAGTATGGAATGGATCGATAGGAAAGGGAAACGAGTCATTTCGAGAGGGCGTGACGGTGGGAGAGGGGAAGGGGAGTATGTGAGTCGGCGAGAGGGATGCGTGAACATCAGGCCCAGAGTGGGAGAGAGGAGTGCAGCGCCGTTGCCTGGTGTCGCGGACAGGCTGCAGGAACGGGCGAATATGCTGCTGCACCGTGGTCCATACGGCGAATACACGGGCTGCATTTTCCTACTACGGCAGCAGGCGCCCATCGTGGTGTCCGGCGTGACCGTGCCGGGAGAGGTGACCGTGCTGTGACAGACGCGTGACAGGACTATGTCGTGTCTCAGCGCACTCCGATTCGCGTTCGCCGTCGATAGCCTCCGCTCGCCCGGGTCGCTCGTCTCGCCAGAACGGCCCAGACTGATTGCACTGCGCGTCCCTGTCTCTCTCTCTCTCCCACTCAGCCCTCTGCAGCCGATGGAACCCAGCGTCCTCGTCGCGTCCCATCTCGCCGCCCTCTTCCCATCCTCGCAACCCATCCCGGTCTATTCGTCCCAGAAAGACATCCTTCATCTCCCCCGGCGAAATGACCCAGGCCACCCCCCAGAACACGCCTCCTTCTCCTCCCTCTTCCACACACCTCTCACAGGCACCATCCTCCTCCGGGTAACGAACGGCGGCTTCGTGCTCGAGCTTCTCTCCTTGTCTTCTGACATACCCCCGCTGCGCTTCGACTTTCCGGCGCCCATCCTGCCTGCGCCCTCGATCATGATGTGGGAATCAGAGGAACTGCACGTCCTCCTCGCCACAAGATTCGGTTCACTCTACAGGATCGTCATTCCCGTACGCGAAGGCGCGCCACTCTGGTCCCCGCTCCAGAATAGGAGATGGTACCGCGAGCACGTAATCCAAGCAGGCTGCGTCGAAGGCCTCGTCCAGGTGCAGGGCACGCACTGCGTCCTCATCTCCCTACCCGGCGGTTCTCTCCTGCGCCTGGAGGCAGATGCCCTTGGCAGCGACACACAAGATGGTAAGCGTATAGCACTCCGCCCTATCTCATTAGCCTTTACGACTCAATGACCTTTGCCGCGCCTCCAGACGTCTGGCGAGAAACAAGGTCTGATGCGAAGTCCTTCCTTCACTCGATCACCTCGCTGCTGCACTCCGCACCGCCTGGCGCTTCAGATATTATCTCCATCTCGACCCACCCACAGCCGACGGACATCGGAAACGTATGGACCCTGTCCAGAGACCGCCATCTCCGCATGTGGACCGCCAGAGGCGGATGCGTCGCTGAGTATGCGCTCCCCTCGACGGCTCCGGGGCGTGGCATCGCCGCCAGGAACGCGTCCCCATCTCCTGTGAACCCGTCCGTACTTCTCCCGCCAGAGCCGCAGAAATTGATATGCGTGTTCACGCCTTCGCACTCCGACGACCCGCACGTCCTAGCGTTCATTCCGACCGAGGGCTCTTTGAGCGCCGGCGGCTTCTTCCAGCTGTTTGTAGTCAGCGGCGACGCGCTCAAACCTCTGACAGTCTTTGAGGCTTCAGAGACGAGCGTGCACTGCCACTTACAGGACTTTGCCGTTCTCGACGATACGCTCTACACGCTCTGGGACAAGCAAGGTCAGTCCATGGTCGAGGTCAGAGGGCTGGCCTGGGACGCCTCGGAAGACCAAACGACCGGCGGCTGGAGCTCCGCGACATATGCTCAGGAAGCGGAACTGACTCCGGCGTACCTGGACGAACTGCTGCTCTCTCCTGGCTCGACTGCCGACAAGTTCTTCGAGGCTATCATGCGCCCTGGGATGTTCTCGCCCGTCACGCTTCAGACCGCCATCACCCAGTACACGGACTCATGCCGCTCTCTTCCTGCTCCTCATCCGCCTCAGCTGCTGGTTTCGTATGCGACTGTCGGTGAGCAGATCGCGTCCGTCGTCGGCTGCACCGTACAGCGCACTAAGGACCCGAAGACCGGCGCGCCTCTGGACGAGAACTACTGGAACGCGCTCAAGCGCGACTGGGAGGGCTTCATCGCTCGGTGTCGAGAGATCGAGCGGAATGGTCGGTGGCCTCTGGCCATCGGGCGTGGAAATCCGGACGATGGAGTCCTGATCATCGAGCGAGAGCGTATCGCTTCTCTGGCGGGTGAAGACTTACCGCTCCGCCTGCACAGGCAACTGTCGTCTTCAGCTACCATGGACGCCCAATTCGCGCTTCTGGAGGTACTCTGGACGATGCGTACGAAATTGGGGGCCCGTCTCATGCTATCTCTAGAGGGCAGGCTGAACGAGGTCGTCCACCAGGAAATTGCATTCTCGTATGCCGATATCATCCAGGATCAGGTGCGGGTATCGGGCTTCCGCGAGCAGGTCGATGAGGGCCTGGAAAGCTGGATCGTTGGTCGTCTGCAGAGCATGGGCAAAGTCCAGGAGGGCGCTCGCTTCGTACTCGATATCATCGGCGGCTTTGACAAGGAGGTGAAGAGAGAGGAAGAAGACACGGAGCTCCTGTCGCGTCCCATCAGCCCTGAGTGGTTGAAGGCCCTCACAGCGTCATATGCCTCCACTTCCGTGCATGCGCGTTACGACATCGCCCTCGCCCTCGTGACGCTCCTCCTCTTCCTCGCCGACGAGCTGCACGAGTGGGACCAGGGGCTGCTAGCGGAGATTTTCGTCGTGTTTCGCGGGGTCGCGATGCTGCGCTACGTAGCGCGGCAGCCCGCTGGAGACAACGCGACGCCGTCCGCTCAGGTGGCTCTGTCGGGCGCCCCCGGGGGCGACGAAGACGTCGTCGCGAAACTGCGCAACATGCACGTTTCCGCTAGCCGGGGCGCCAAGTTCCAGCCGACGTACTCGCTCGTGCACCGGCTGGTGAACATGTACGGCCTTTCGACGGGCCTGCCCGTCTCTGCGCACCGTTTCCTCGATGCTACCGGCCTCCTCCAGTCGCTTTCGCCTGCGCATGCGACGAGGCTGGAGGTGCTCTTCTGCGAGCGCCTCCGGCTCCTGGGCTATCGCGAAGTTGCAAGGGAGGTCTTGGCATGGCTGCCCCGTACCCCAGGGGTGACGTACGTATTGGGCCGTTTGTGGCTCGACGAAGGACGGTATGACGACGCAGCCTCCGCGATGGAGACGCTCGCGGGGAGCTTCGGTGAGTGTTCGAGTACACTCGAGCCACAGCGCTGCGGCACTGACACCTCTCTCTTGGCGGCTGCTTCCCCAGGCCCCCACTCTGCGCTCTCGGCTGACGATCAGGAAGCGTTGGCGGTCGTGCTCCCGGGCCAGAAGCTGTTCCCCGCGCAGTTCGACTTCTACCTGCATGTGGCCGATCTGTTCAAGGCGGCGCTCTCGACGTATCACGAGGTGTTCTTCACCCAGCTGGCCCTGGCAGTCGCGCCGCCTGGCTTAGACACGGTCTCCTTGTGGCAAGGCGTGATAAAGGGGCTCACCGATCTGGGCCAGTATGAGGATGCGTACACCGCCATGGTATCTGCGCCATATGAGAGACTGTATGTCTGATATGTTAAGCGGTGGCCGTTCTGTTCGCTTCATGTGCTGATGCCCGTCCTCCAGGAAGCGGGAATGCACGAGTCAGCTGGTGTACCGGATGTGCGAGGAGAACGCGGTCGACAGGCTTATGGCCCTCAATTTCGCCGGCCTCGCCGATGAGGTGGAGGACGCCCTGGCGTTCAAGGCCCGGAACGCGGACCCCCGCATCCGGCCGTTCTACTCGAGGATCCTCTACACGTGGTATGTCTCGAGAGGCGACTATCGCAACGGTGAGTCTGCCGTCCTGGCCTGTCCGGCGTTTCGGTGGCGTCCGTGCTCAAGGGTAATCTAGCTTCGTTGACGATGTACCAGAGGGCGAGAAAGCTCGCCGCTCTCATGGGCGACCCTGCTGCGTTCCTCGAGCTCGCCGAGCTGCAACTCGAGGCTTACCTTGTCGCGATGAATTCTCTGGCTCTTGTTGACCCGAAGAACCAGTGGATCACGCTTCCAGTCACAGTCGAGACGGGGCACGAGGTAGGCGGGCCGCTGTCGGTAAAGAAGTCGTCCTCCTGAACGTCTCCTGCTTCCCCGTAGCCGCGCAAGCGCCGAAGGCTCTCAAAACATATCCCGGAGAGCAAGTACGGTCTGGGCAGGCGCGATGCCGAGATGGTCGAACTAAACGACATGCAATATGAGTACGCCCTGCTCTCGGCGCGTCTCGAGCTCGCGCGCCGCGAACCCACGTTGTTGTCGGCTGGTGGTCAGTTTACTCCGCTTTTGGCTGGTCAGACACTGTTTCACGTCGGGCCTATAGAATTGACCCTTCCCCCTCCCTCGATCGTGTTGAGGCTGGCCCAATCGAACCGCTTCAATACCGCCATGACGACTGCGCGCAGCCTCGATGTCGACATGTCCGATCTCTTTGGCTACCTCACCGGCCGCTGCTTACGGCTGTCGAGGGATCCAGACGCAGTCATGTAAGTCCCCCTATTCCTTGCCCTGCCGCCCGTCGCTGAGTACGCTCGTTACCACATTTCTGCAGGAGCGAGGATACGTCTGATTGGCTTCTTACGGACAAGGTCTCGTCATGGCCGGGGACGCCGGCGGAGAAGGGGTGGAGATACCTAAGGCAGTCTTTGGAGCGACACGACGGGCCCCAAACGGACTACAGGTATACCAAGGTCGCGCTGGAGACGATCATGGCCTTTGACAGGACATCCCCTCCGCCCCCATGGCTTATTCATACGCTGGAGGTGAGCCGTTCCATCCGCTATTTCGGGCGCCGTTGGCTGAGTATAATCTGTTCCTGCCAACAGGAGCACCATCCCGAGTACCTTATCCGCACATGTCTGCGGTTCGAGGTGCTGGAGTCTGCTCTGGACCATACGCTGTCGATGATGCGCAGGGTGAGCCTCTATCTTCCTTCTTTGTGCTGCGGACGCTTTAGAGCGCGCTTCCGATTGAACTCTGTATTGACGGTATCCTTTTGCTTGCCCAGAGCGACGCACGCCTCACGGACGAGCTGTCAAAGACGGCCTCGGCGACGTGGCTGCCGTACACCCTTATTGATCAGGTGCTGGTAGCAGCGGAGTCCCAGCCCGACCTGTCGCCTCGAGGGCGTGGCCTCCTAGGAGATCTGCGCGCGGAGATTGCGAGCCGCATGAAGAGGGTGCAAAAATTCAGCCAGGCCGCCGCGTAGTCGGGGAGGCCATTGGTGACGCGCTTACCATAAGCACTTGTATTGCTGCTGTACTATCCTTCGACTCCTTGCTGGCACCGCAGAGTCAAGACGGTGTTTTCATACTCAAGCTCTTGCTACTCTCTGGGATCCGTACCGCAGCGCTCGGGTTATAGTAGTGAAGCCGCGAAGAACGGATGAGACTCTTCAGTCAGTCACGCTGCTATAACGGTTAAAGCCCTCCGGTCCCGTGGAGAACGACGTTGTGCTGGTTGAGCACAGTTTCGTGAAGAAGGGCCGTCCTGGGTAGCGTATAGACATGACGGTTTCCATAGCGTTCGAATGGAGGTGCGATTATTGGAGCGCTATGGCTGGGCGAGACGTCGGCCAGGCGCGTCGGGGAGTCACCGTGGGAAAGTTGACGCACGGCTCGGGTGAAGTCGAAAAGGCGCGGGCGTCGACCGCAACCTCTTCCTCGTCGTCATCTCATCCGTGCTCACCAGCTCGCGTCCACCATGTCTCAGTTCCGCAGGTCGTTCATGAAGCACTGGTTTGCCGTCGAGGTGGGTGGGCTAGGAGCTCTCGTACGTGGCAGTGGCAGTTGACCGTGTCCCCTTTGACCTAGGCGATCCCCATGTGAGTCTGATCGTATACTCCCTTCCCTGCGTGCCCTGGCTCAACGCGCGCAGCTATGCCGTCGTCGGTGTCGTCGTTGCTGGTGGGACCTGGTACCTCGCGCGTCTTGCGCGGGGCCCGCAAGGTGCGTCTGCGTCCCCCGTGTTATCCCCAGAGTGGACGGGCGCCAACGGCCGGCCGTACAGTCGTCTGGACCAAGTCGAACCCGACTCCGTGGAACGACATAAAGCCCGACGAGGGCACGAAGCTCCTCACTGTGAACCAGCACTTCGAGAAGAGGTACGCGCGCACACCCCTTTCCTCCCCGAGCACGGCACTCACGACGCATCACACAGCTGGGAGCGGCGAAAGCTGTAAGGCGTCGCGCCGCCCTACAGTGTCTGCGTTGCCTGGGGCTGAATATTGATACGCATGCATCTTTGTACCGCTTCCGACCGTTGCCGTGTCTAATTCTACTCTCGCTCTGCGTCCCGCCTCGCCAGTCCGAGTCTGTGTATACGTGACGCGTGACCGGACTGAGATGACATCGATGATCCCGCCCGTCGGCCCGCCCGCTGCATAAAAGCGTCGAGCCTTCTCTCTCCAGCTTAAGCTTCGCAGCTCTCACACTCAGCCTCCGCTGTCTGCTGCAAATATCCGCCATGGTCGTGCCGCTCGGCTCTCCCCAACCTGTCTTCGCACTTCCTCCGATAGACGCTATCCCAGATGGCGAGGAGGACAAGCCAATCGAGGGGGTCCCGTTGGTACGCCACATCCGTCACTCGTGTTCTCCCAGTCTAGATCGCTGATGTCCTTCAAGAGCGAGATAGGGCCAATGCGCCTGCCTGAGATCGTCTTCGGAGCTGCGACGTTCTCTAATACCTACAACTCCGACTCGACTATCGCAAGCGACATCCCAGTGCGAACCGTGCGGCTTGCCCTTAGGTATGTTGCGCTTGGGCATCTACCTTTTCATCGGACCATCTCTCACCGTACATGGAGGTATGGCATTAACGCCTTCGACACGTCTCCGTACTATGGTCCGTCCGAGATTGTCCTAGGGACCGCCCTGAAGGTCCTCGAGCTCGAGTACCCTCGCTCCTCCTACAGACTGGTGAGACATATCATCCGGCGGGCATTTATACATCCTCTATGCAACGATTGCTCATCTTTTGCTATAGATGACTAAATGCGGTCGGTACGGATTTAACCAATCCGAGTTCGACTACTCTCCCGCCACTATTCGGGCCAGCATCAAGCGGAGCCTGGAGCGCCTGCACACCGACTATCTGGACACCGTCTATCTGCACGACGTCGAGTTCGTGTGTACGCCTGTGGGTCCGTCCTCGGGTAATCACCTGGCCGCACTCTCGGATAAGAGTGCCGAATACGGCGTTGCCGAGGGTCAGGAGGGTAAGATCTGGGGCCCTGGAGACCAGACGATCCTGAATGCGGTAGCGGAGTTGCGCAGACTGCAAGACGAAGGTGTCGTAAAGCACGTTGGCATAAGCGGTACGTATGGCAGTCCCCGGCCTGCAGGGTGGCGCACCTTCATGGACTGATTTGAATTGGCGTCATCCGCCACGCTTCTGCGCAGGGTACCCGCTCCCCACGCTGCTCCGCTTGGCGTTGCTCGTCCTACACACGCCGCCGTTCAAGCCGCTAGACGTGCTCCTGTCGTACTCGCACTCGAATCTGCAGAACTGCACTATCACCGAATTTGCCGAGCAGTTCCGCGGCCGGGCTAAGATCCCGCAATTGCTCACAGCGTCGCCGCTTAATATGGGCCTTCTCACGCCCAACGTCCCGCCATGGCATCCCGCCACTCCCGAGATGCGGGAGGCGGCGCGGCGCGCGACGAAGCTTTGCGAGGACGAGCAATGGGAAGGCGGCCTGCCAAACATCGCGGTCGGGTACGGCTTCCGAAAAGGTGGCGAGCTTAGCCTGCCAGTCGTGGTTGGGCTCAGCAATCCGCGCGAAGTCCATGAGAGCATGAGGGCCTGGCGGGAAATCAAGGGCGGAAAAGACAAGGAGAAACGGATCGCGCTCGAGCAGCAGGTCATCGCTCTCTTTGGGGATCGGTTCGGATGGTCCTGGGCTTCTCCTTGAATCGATTGGCGCAAAGAATCAGGGGCTCATTAGGATTCTATTACTTGGCTGTATGTGTAGATGAGCGCATTTTGGGCTTCAACAGGAAAGTATTGTCAGACTCAATTCCACGCACGCCGGTTTGCTCTGTGCCCTCTCTTACGGCACTCAAGTTATAGTCGTCTGGCGGGCCTGTGCGAGACGTTTGCGAATGCCACATGAGCAGAGGTATTGTGGACCTGAGCGGCAGGTTAGCTGGCGTGTCGTGCGGATTGCAAACGCGTTCCCTGTGACTTCTTGTCCAACAATGGCTACGTGGATGCCGAGAGCTGTCCTATGGTACGCATGTGGTATTGGACTTGTGCGCTTTGTAGTTCGCTCATTAGCGCGGGGCCGCGCACGCTAGTGCGCTTCCGCCATCCGCTGGGCTGGTTTCCGGGAATACATCTTCGGCACAAGCATCGAAACCCTCGTTGAGCTCGGGTGGCAGCAAATCCGGATCCCATCCATCGAGATCTTCCGACAATCGTTCGACCTCCCGAACGCAGCGAGGCTAGTGGGTGGCATATTGACGGGGGAGACGGATCCGCTATTCTCGTAGCATAACAATCCCGACGCTCCGTGTCCGAAGGGATGTACCAGGACGGACGGGACATGCCTGCCTTTGCAGACATAGGCTACGTAAGTGCTGCGCCCGCTTCAGCAAGTCTCTATACCGGAGTCCGGTTATGCACTTACATGCTCTCAGGCCCCGAACGGCCCACTGTCGGCAACGGTCATTGGCGGGCAGAATGCTTTGCAGGTCAGCTACGCTGTATGTTCCGCGGAGGAGGAATCACCTCATGGCAAAACCTCAATCTGCAAGCATACATCCGAGTGGACACAGAGAATGAGAAGGAACCTGTATTACACGTGCCTAGAACGATGAGTGTGTACTGTACAATGGCATTGAGAGCTTCTCCGCAAAAGCAAAGCAGTCCGAGTGCGAGAACCAAGAGGACCACTCAACCCGACATCCCCGCTGCGACAGCAGCCGCACCGATGGTGAGGCGACTACCGTGTCTTGATGATGCCCGCGTTGATGAGCTTCATGATGTTCTGCCGGACGGTCGGGTTCTTCATGTGGTCCTGGAGCGCCGCCGGGTTCGCCTGCGCTTGTTGCAGGATCGACTGCATGATGGGGTCGCTCATGATTTTCTGCCAATAGCACGTCAGCAACTCTATGCCGAAATAAGATTCAACAGATACATACCGCGACCTCGGGATCGCGCATCGCGCGCTGGAGGGTCTCCTCCTCGGACTCGCCCTCGCGCTGGCTGAGGAGCGCCTGCTGGCACTTGACCATCTGCTCCTGGATCTCCCTCGTGTGCTTCTTCTCCTCGTCGATCTCCGCCGCCTGCTCAATCGCCTCGATCGCCTTCAGGTAGTCGCGCATCGCGAACAGGACGTGGCTCTTGCGGATGTACGCCTTCACGAACTTCGGGTCCACCTTGATCGCCTCCTCCGCGTCCTTGAGCGCCTCGGGCAGCGCGGCGAGCTTCGTGTACGCGTTCGCGCGGTTGTTGTACCCGCGCGGGTCCTTCGGGTCGCGCTTGATCGCCTCCGTGTACGCCTTCACCGCGCCCGCAAAGTCGCCCTTCTTGAAGAGCGCGTTGCCCTCCTCGCGCGCCGCGGCGGCCTTCTCGGGGTCGATGTACGCGAGCCGCGCCTGCTCGGCCTGGTCGCGCTCCGCTTGCCGGAGCTTGTTGAGGATGTCGGGCGTGCGGTGCTCGGTGAGCGATTTTTGGAAGAACTTGATCGCGGTGGCGAGGTCGCCCTTGCGCTGGTACGCGGAGCCGATGCGACCGTACGCCTTGGCGATGAGCTTGAAGTCTGCGTGGATCTGTGCGGATAGCGTCAGCCCAAGGAACTGTGGAACCGAGATGGTGAAAGCGTACCTCGCGTCCTTGCTCGACGGCCTTTTCGCAAGTCTCTATGCACTTGTCAAACTCGCCCTTCTCGAAATGCGCAGCTGCATTGCGCGGTCAGCCACTCTCCCGGGGTGTACCGATGTGGGCAGCTCAACTCACCAGCAAGGTTCGTCAAGTAGGTGATGTCCTTGGGGTAGATGTCCCAAGCCTTCTGGAAGTGCACGATGGCGGTGTCGAAGTCGCGCGTCTTGTACGCCTCCGCGCCCTTCTTCTTCTCCTCCTCGGCCTCCTTCTTCGCCTCAGCGTCCTCATCAGGCTCCGCCATCTCCACATCCTCCTCCTGCTTCGGCGGCTCCTCTTTCTTAGGCGGCTGAGCTGACGAAGACGATGCCTCTGACTGCTTCGGCGAACCCGGCTGGTCCGCGCGCTGGACGCCCGGCGGGAGCTCGTCCGAGCCCTCCTCGCGCGTGAAACCCTGCATGTCGAGGCCCATGAGCGCGCCGAGGACGTCGATCATGCGCGGGTCCGCCTGGAACGCGTTCTCGGCGAGCTTCGGGTTCTGCTGGAACGCGCGCAGCTTCTGCGCAAACGCGGGGTCCGCGAGGTGCTTCGCCGTGCGCGGGTTCGCGGCGAGCTTGGCGAAGAGCTCGGGGTCGCCGAAGAGCTTCCCGAGGCCGATCGCTTCGGCGCCGTCGCCGCGCTCGTCTGCCTCTGCGGAGGGTGTGAGCGCTGTCCTAGGGGAGGGGAGAAGGCGGTAGGTGGGCGGTACTTACGCTTCGCGTCTACGACCTCTTTGAGGCCTTTCCTCAGCGCGGGGCTGTCCTCGATCTTCAGACCGGTCTCGTAGGCCTGGATGGCCTCGTCATATCTCCGCATCCCGTGCAGCGCTGCGCCCTTGCGCGCGTATCCTTTCGACCACGTCGGGTTCACTTTGATGCACTATCCAGCGACAGCGTCGCAGCTTGAGCACTCGGATTGTGGCAAATCGCGGGCTCGCACGGCACGCACCTGCTCCGCGTCCTCGAGCGCTGCGGACCATTGCCTCTTGCCGGCCTTGGCGGCACTGCGGTTCGACCAGAGGACGAAGTTGTTGGGATCGAGCTCGAGGGCCTTGGAGAACAGCTCGATGGCCTTGTCGTAGTCCTTTGCCTGGAAGGCCTTGTTGCCCTCCTCCTTCAGCGCGTCGGCCATGGAACTCGGTCTTGGTAGTTTGGCGATTTAGAGGAAAGTAAAGAAAGATAGCAGTAAGATGCGTGTGCAGCAAGTCGGGAGGGTGCGCGGACGCGGGACCGTGGACTTTTATCATGGCTTGAGCGGGCGGGCGAGCTGGGGATATGGCCAGGAACCTTCGAGAACCTTCAAGTACTATGCGTCTGTCCGCTTTTGGACATGCCTCTCGCGCCCGCGCACTTATCTGCAGATAGGCCGCGGTTGTGTCGTCAAAATGCTGAGAAACTGCTCTGTCGGTGCGGAAGAGTCCAGAGAGGCTCGTGATGTCCAGAACAGGTGCGTGATGTGTGAGGGAAGGGCGCGAAGCCTCTCGCGCGGACAGTAATATCAGGACTCAAGGCGTGCAAAGACCTCAATGTTTCATAGCATATCAAGAAGTCCGCAATACGATAATCAGAGGACTGAGGGACATGGATACGCCCGTCAACATCGAGCAGTCCCAGTGCTTGTCAAGTGCGAGGGTTGAGAGAGAGACAAACGAAGGGAACTAGCAGGTTAGTACGACCGCTCTCGGAGTCCACAATGTCGATAGGGCCGGGCGCGATATCGAGCACAGGCTTCATCAAGGATCGTCTGAATCAAACATGCCAGAGGGGCAGGGGATCTCCGAGGGGAAGGGGTGCTTGATGAATGTATGTCGTGCCCTGTAAAGTGGAATAGGGAGTACTAGAAGTCCGGGGTAATTTGGTCGACCGCCGCATCTTCGACGCCGCGTCCAACTGTCGAGAAGGACGTCCTTATGTCAGAAAAGATACATGCTAGATATGAGATGGAAAGGGTGAGAGATACATATGACCAAGAACAGCGAGAGCTCTCGGAAGATGGAGGATCGGCGCCGGCAACTAAAGGCAACTCAAGGATGCTCCAGAGCCACCGATCAGTCTGTGGAGAGATTCGATGTGAGATCGAGGCGATTCAGACTCGAGAGCGACCCTGGCCCCGATGAACGTTTTTCCTGCTCGATCTCCCCGCGAGTCGGACAAACACCTCGTCTTTCTTGACGGCCTCGTCTGCACAGCATTCACACTGTGCATTCTTCTCGCTGCAGGTCTTCCAGACGGGGCGGCCGTCGATGCGTCTCAGAGTGTCTGGACGATGATCAAATTCGGACCGCCGATGGCTGACCAGGATCTTTCCGAATGCGGCAAGCTCGCTGCTCTGTGTGCCTGGGCTGAACTCAACGAGGGCGGCGGGCGGCGGGCGGAGGAGGATGTGCGTCGGCGGCGGTAGGGATTCGAGGAGAGGGACTGGGTGCGAATTAGAGGGGGCGGGATGGATGGGGGGCGGTGACAGTGGCTTGCAGGCGTCGTGAAAAGGGAGTGCGAGTGCCCGATGGAGGAGAGACGCCTGCTCGCTCAGACGCTCTCTTAGACTCTGAGCCTCTGTCCCCCGCCCTCGCCTGCCCCGCCCGTCTCGCTCCCCGTCGTCGTCGTCGCCCGCAGCCCCACCGCTCCCGACCGCTCTCCCACCTCGCCCCTCCAGCCCCGCCGTCTTCGTCCGCAACCTTCACAGCGGATTCACCCACCCACCCGCAGCCGGCCGTGAGGATGCCTGCAACGCAGTCCGGAAATACCAACGGCCACCTGCCCACGGTCTCGGCCACTGCGACGGCTTCTGCATCGGCACCCAGGACAAAGCAAGTGCGCATGCGCTCGCCCGGGACGGCCAGCGGTGCGAACGACACCAACGATCCCTCCTCCGCGGATGCGCGCCCGCCGCCGAAAAGGGCGCGCAAGGCCATAAACTGCGAACCCTGCAGAAACAGCAAACTCAAGTGCGACAGGTTCGTCTTCTCCCACTTCGACCCCTTCCCGCGTTCTTGCAGTCGAAGCAGCTCCCCGCCTTCCCGCTGCGGGGCTCTCGCTGCATCGCGGCTGCTTTCTCTCCTCGGAAATCCGCACCATGGCTGACCTCATCTCCTCGCTCTCCTCGGCCTTTTCAGAAGCAGGCCCTGTTCGTCCTGCGTCCTCAGAGGTGCGTCCTGATGCCGATGCACGTCCTGCTCGTGCCAGCTCTGCCACCGCGCCCTGTACCGACGCCTGCCTCTTTCGGCCAACAGGTACCACTGCGCTCTGCTACCAAGGCCAGGACGGCATCGATCCCGCCTTTCGCGGACCCGTCGATCAGCAGTAAGTCCTCGCCGTGCTCCTCCATCATCCTTCTGCAGATCCAACCTAATCGGCACTTCCCCACCCCCAAACAGGCGTGCACCTCTCGACCCCGCCGCCGAGTTCTCGCGCATCCGACAATCCCTCACCCTCATCGAAGCTCACGTATACCAGAACCAACCTCTGCCTCGTCCGTCCCTGCATGGCTATGCGGCAGAGCCGCTTCGGCGGTCCTCTCTCAGCTCACCTCACGGTCACTACGACCGCCAGAGCCCCGATGTTGAGGGAACTTCGCCAATTAAAGAGAAGTCCGAGGACACGGACATGACCAGCACGCCAGGTATGCTCGGACGCCAGGGCTCTGGCGGGCTGTACGCAGGGCCGACCAGCGCCGTCTCGCATCTCATATCCGTGAGCTTCTATCTCCATCTCTCGCGCTATATAACGTCTCTCTCCAACTTATGTCCTCCGCGTGACCACAGGCATCGGACCGCGACGACTCAGACCATAACGACAGGCCTTCGTCGCCCTCGTCCCCGCCCTCCACCGCCCGCACGTCCGCCGATGGCGGCGACAGCGCGCTGAACGTCATGTCTGGCTCGAGCGGCGTCTGGGACCACGACCTCATCACTGCTCTCCCGCCGGTCGCGATCATCGACGGGCTCATCCAGTACTACTTCGAGTACTGCAACTGGATATACCGCCACGTCAACGAGCCGTGGCTCCTCGCGGCCTGGGATCGGTACAAGAACGGGAAACACGGCGACCGCATCGCGCTCGCTACGGTGTGCGTCCTCATCGCGCTCGCTGCGCGATACCTGCCGCCCCGCCATGCCCTCCTCCAGGACGTAACAGAGACCCCAGAGGAGATCGGGACGAAGTGCTACGGTATCATGCGGGATGCACTTCAGCGGTACCGTGCCGATGCGGCAAGCCCCGGCCGTTCGTACTCCCTCGAACTCGTCGAGCTGCTCTTGGTGCGCTGTCACTACCTCACCTTCGCCAAGGAAGACCCGGAGGAGACGTGGAGCGTCAGAGGGGAGCTGGTGACAATCGGAACTGCCATGGGCTTGCATCGTGACCCAGGCTCGACGCGGTTCGAGAAGAGCGTGGCGGAGCGACGGCGCTGGGCGTGGTGGCACATCATCCTCCTCGAGCGATGGCAGGCGTTCATGTTCGGCCGGCCGCTCTCCATCGCGTCGCACCACTTCAACACGCAGCTGCCCTCGTACTGCGACCCCGCCGTCGACAAGAACGGGCGCCTCTATCTCCCGAACATCGCGCTCTTCCGGCTCGCGTACATTCTCGGCGACATCATGGACAACGCGGTCTCGTTCCGCGCGGTGCAGTACTCGTCCGTGCAGCAGAAGGACAAGGCGCTCACGGAGTGGTACGACTCGCTCCCGCACGAGCTCGACCTCGACGAATTCCGCATCGCACGCAGCCTCGCGAGCCCGATCACCGCCGTGCGCCGCGTCGGCGTGCAGAGCGTCATTATCCGCACCGCGTACCACCACATCCGCTTCACACTCCACCGGCCCTACGCCAAGGTGCCCGAGAGCCTCGAGATCGCGGTGAGCGCCGCTTCGCAGCTCATCGCGCTCGTCGGCCAGACGCGCCCGGACTTCCTCTCCAACTCCGCGCTCGCAGTGCCCGGGCACATGAATTGGGGCCCGTTCCACGTCTTCTCTGCCGCGATGTTCTTCTCATTCCAGCTCATCACGAAGCCGGACCAGCCCGCTGCGAGCCTCTTCCGCGAGAACATCCGCAAGGCGCTTGCCTCGCTCGAGCAGAGCCGCTGGATGCCCGTCGCGGACAAGGCGCTCACGATCCTCCAGGCGCTCGCGCCGCTCTACTCGGACGAGCTGCTCGAGCTCGCGCGCGACGAGCGAGAGCGCAAGAAGGCGCAGGTCCTCAGTCTCGTGCGCACCCTCGCGTTCCCGTACCAGGACGCGCCGTACTCGCGCTCTGCGGACTCTCCCGGGTACAACCTCTATGACCAGGGCCGCGGCAGAAGCGCGAGCGGCCAGGCGCAGCAGGGCGCGTTCCACAACCACGCCCACGCCCAGGTCGAGCCGCTGCAGCAACACCCGAGCTCGCTGCAGAACCACACTATGCCCGTTTCGCAAGCGCCGGTTTCCGTAACTCGCTGGACGTCGCAGTCACAGCCCGAACTCGCGCCCCCTCCGCCCGCGCCTCATTACTCGCAACACCAGCCGCCGCCGCCGCACGCCCAGCAGGCGATGTACGCGCACCGCGGCTCGACGGGCTCGATACCCGCCTCGCAGTCCCAGCCGCACCACACGACGGTGCACGCGCACGCGTACTCGCCCACCACGTCTTCGCTCGCGGCGAGCCAGTCCTTCCCGGGGCCCATGACGCGCTACGGCACGCAGCCGGGAGCAGAGGGCATGCCGCCCCCAATCGGGCCGCTTCAGCAGCAGCAGCCACAGCAGCAGCCACAGCAGCACCATCAGGCGCACGTGTTCCGCGAGCAGCAGGGACCCGGGCAGCAGGGGCACGAGCTCGCGTACGTGCACCCCGCGGACGAGAGCTCGATGTGGGGCGCGTCGATCGGGTTCGCGCTCTCGGAGTGGAACTCGTTCGTCGACGTTATGCAGCGCCCGGACAGCTTCGCGGGCGGCATGGTGCAGGGTCCGCCGCACTGAGCGCGGTCGCGGGGATTATTGCCAGTATCCAGCCTTCGTTGATGCTTGAGGCTGAAGTGGCAGGAGTGCGGAGGAGAGAGGATACTTGGGAGGGTACGTGTTGGAGTCTTGTGGACAGCTTGGTCCGGTGCACACGCTTCTGGCGGCACCTCTACATTATGAACGCCCGCTTTCGTCTTCGTCCTCGTTCCCGGTCTGCTTCGGTGCTTGTAGCTGCTATCAGTGGCCGGTCTATCTCGCTCTGCTTTGTCTGGTATCGTCGTATTCGTAGTCCTCGCTCTGCTCCAACGCGCCTGTAATGATGTACGTCGCCCATATGTCGCCGATCTGTAGTACATACGTAGTATCACGCTGGATTCAAAGTATACATATATATATATATATCTCGGGATGTATCTTCCATACCGTCGTTCCGTACATCGTCATATAACGCTTTGTTCCTGCATTCGAGCCCGTCAATTCTTGCAATCTGTTCCGGATAGGCACAGAGACACCCCTGCTGGCATATCTTGTGAAAGAGGCCATAACCTCGAGGTTCAGTTGCAGGGACGCCTTGAACTCGGCCTGACCGGCCTTCTATGTACACGACGAACGCCCAGTCCGACATTGAGAGACATTGGCGACCCAGATACAGTTGCAGGGCACAACAGGGGGACCCAAACGACGTAGGTTGTGGAGCCTTGGATGCGAACACGATCTTGGAGACATTACAAGAGCGAACACACGACACACAGCGCGACACGAGAGTAGGAGATAGTATACCTAGGATACACATGCGATTGTCTTCTTTCCTCGTCCCCTGAGTGATAGTAGAACCATCAGTTCCGAAGTCACGTCTACAGCCCCTGCTTGATTGCTTGGAGCGCGCATAGAGCAGCTGTGAAGAGTGAAGCCATTCGTGTCTAGCAGCGAGCAGGAGATGAGAGGCCAAAGAACTCACCTCCGACACCGCTTCCGTCCTTCGCAAGGCCAATGTCGACCTTCTTCTCGACCTCCTCACCCACAAGCTCCCGTAGCGATTCACGTAGACGAGCGTTGAAGTTGGGGTAGTGCTGGATGAGACTACATGCCAGCGGTCAGATTCGAATCCACCGTGCTGGTCAGATGCGTCAAGCACATACCTGCCGTCTACACCAACCGAGATTCTCTGCTCCTGGGTCGTAAAACCTCCGCCAAGCTTCGCACGGCCGGTCTGCACAAGGACGGCCGCGACGGCACAGCCGCTCAACCGCGCAGCGCGGTTGGCCACGAGCGATGACGCCCACCGCACGATCGCCGCATCACGCAGAGATACGTCTGCGGGATCGAGCGCCAGTCTCTGGATGATGATTCCGCGGATGCGCTCCAGGCGTGCAACATCGTCAGGAGAGAGCGCATCTACGTCGGTGAAGTGAGCGGATTGCCAGTCAGGGACCTTGGTGTCTGAGGGTACGCCGTTCGTCACGGGCTTTTCGTCCTTCGAGTCCGTAGTGACTGGCACAATGGGGACCCGCCCGGTCTCCCAGGCCTCCTCGACTTCGGACATAATTGCGGTGTCGAGACCATAGTGAGTGTTTAGAGGCGTGCTCGAACGGCCCTTGAAGAGCAGAGGTTTCGGTGCGGCATCAATAAGGGAGAGGAGCACATTGCGCGTAATCTCTCCCAGGTACATCCCGGAGATGAACTTCTCGAAGGCTTGGAGTCGGGGGTTGATCGACTCTCGGTCCACCTTATTGTCGAAGGGGGTAGTGGGGAGCACAGTGCGCTATACACAGAGACATCAATATCAAGCCTGTGTACTCCTAGCTGGACAGGCGAACGCACAGTATTATTGAAAGCACCCCATTCCGTGTTCACGATCATGTGTCCGCCCTTCTGTCGGGCTGGAGAGTCGCCCAGCTTCTTGATATTATCGACTTTCTCAACGTAGGCTCCGTTAGTGCCGGTGCCGAATATACTGCCTGAGATGCACAAATCCCGAACCGATTAGCCGATGTCCAGGCACTTCGTGGTGGGAGCTCGCGGGTGAATCTACATACCGAGAATGCAGCCGCCACTGGTATATGCGCGCGACAGGAGGGCACCGACGGTCTGCTATCGTCAGTCAGTTGATCCGTGCACATAGAAACTAGACTCACATCATTGACGAGCGCCACACATCGGACGTGCAGGTGTTTCCGGTTGAAAGCATCCTGCAGCAGCTGGACGACGTCATGCCCGACAGCGTTCTTCGCAGAGAAGCCTTTCGTCCATGTCAAGATCTTGCCTTGGTTCAGAGCCGTTTGCTCTACAGGGAAACTGAACGTTAGTCCGAGGGGAACGGCGGGTTCTGGTGGAAGGTCTGCCAGTGAGGGTGACGCGAAGGGGTTGGCCTGATCAGTAGGACTTGATGGGACGGCAGAAGCGAACTCGGTCAAGAAGGCATCCACAGAATCAGCGAGGTAGTCTGCACATGAAGCCTGTGAGTAAGTGCGGGCAAACTGCGACTTAGGCATACCGACCAAAGAGAGCCGTGGCTTCCCCTGTTTTGAGTGCCTCGGAAACTTTGTACTTCTGTTGCCGCAGAACGAACTCGTGATTGCCTAGCAACTCGACCTCGCAAACTCGGCTGAATTGCGCTGGCGGTGAGCAGCTGCCGGACGTGACCAATCACGTCTCACGTACAGATTGGTTCCGCCAAGGTCCAATGCAAGGAAAGTGCTAGTATAATCATGTCAGTACACGCTACTAGTACACCACGTCGCCGAAGCCATGAAATAGACTGTATCTAGCCATCAGATACTATGACGTCGCGGCTGTTTCTCAGAACAGAAACCGCGAGGAGATGCCCTCGCGGTCTTGTGACATATGACACGATCATAGAATGAGCAGCAATTCGCGCATTTCGGACGCGTACTACCCATGCAGATCCCGGAACCCCTAGGCATATGCTCAGGTCCATGATTGATGAGCTGCGCTCACCAACATGTCCTATCGATCGTTGGTTATGCCGAGATGTACATAATCTCGGTCAAGGAATGTGTAGAAGCGCTTCGACCTTCCATATTGAGCGCGACGATACCGGTCCTACCCCGGGGCGCGTCAATATGGAAGAGCAACCGCGCTCTGCAGCAAGGAGCTCGTACGGATGCCCGGCATGAACGCGGACAAGGGGAAAAGTGCCGAGAGTGGGCAGCGACGTATACCGCCTGAGCTGCAAGACCATGAAGACTTACCCAGTCTCTGTCCCGTCGGGCACGCCTGTTACGAAAGTCGGGCTGCGGAGCACGCGACGGTCAGAGGACAGATATACTATGTATGTCTGATCGGACATACATCATGGCCATCGGATGATTGTATTCACCCAGACCGAGAGCAAAGTCTTCGAGGAATTGGGTGGTAATGCGGATGAGATCATCCTTGGTGAGGCGGAACTGCTCCTCGATGTCGTCGAGGATGCGACGGGTGGTCTCCGGCGACGCCCTGTATAAGGCGGATGTCGGGGCCATGGTGGGCGGGATGGACGGGTAGACGAGTGGAGGAGAAGCGGAGGGAGGGATAGGACGAGGAGGCCGAGAAAGTTGGACGCGCTCTCTCGCCCATCGACACCTTATGACATAGCTGCAAGGTCACGTGCAGCACCCTCCCGATCGCTCTGATTGCCTTTCTGAGGTGATACCACCTACGAATGCCAGCTCCACCCCACTCTCTGTCCACTTCCATCCCGCCTGGTTCGCCTTCCATCCCATAGGTCAGAGCTGGAACGGCCCTGGTCTACGTGTCCCATAGCCTACAGCCTGAAACTCTCCGCAAGGTTCATCGGGTCGGACTCAACCCCCGGCGGTCGGGAGCGGTCGAGATTGTTTCTGAAGTGGGGGCATGTGTTACTTCGCATGGCACGACAAGCTTGTTCCGGAGGGTCTAGTTTTCCCCAGCTTTCAGGGCTGCCTAGGTGTACGGCGATGCCGAACGTTGCAATTCCGGGGACTGCTAGTCGGATCGTGACACTGTGAGTTGCAGGGTGCCTTTGGCGCTCACGGCACATACGTAGTAAATCTAAGCAAACTTGGTTGGAGTTGGATGAGCTACGACGGCCCGTTCGCGTTGAGTGCGTAGCAAATCATGAGACCTAGCGTCTTCTCCATAATCTCGCGATCGCCTCGAGATGTCCTGCGGTGATATACGGGACTTGGCTAAGCAGACGATGTACGGTACCGGTGTCATAGGCGCCCGTAGGGTCGGCCGTTTCCGGCGATGATTCGGGCAGCACCACGCAGCGGCTCTGTGACGACCTCCACGAATCACTACCTATTTTTCTGTACGTCTGACTGTCTACCCACTCAGTCTTTGTGCGTGCTTCGAACTCATCGCTGCAACAGTTCGAAATGGCCTCGAAAGCTGTCGCTGCGACGGTGGTAAGTCTCGCAGAAAAATCAACGCTTGACGGGCCCTCGTGACGTTTGCTCGCCCTGTCCAGGACTTCGCCCGCATCTACTCCTCGCTGGGTCTCGGCAAGGGTCAGTTTGCTCAGTGCTCAGGAGCGTTCTGGTAGGATGGACGGTGTATGCTAACGCGCCGCGACGGGCAGAGACCATTGCATCCCTCCAGGCGTTCCGCAAGCGTCACGCCGATGCCCAGCGCATCCACGCGCAGCTGGCCTCGCAGCCCACCACTGTCGACCTCGCGCACTACCGTTCTGTGCTCCGCAACAAGGCTGTCGTTGATGAGGCCGAGAAGATCCTCAACGAGTTCAAGCCTGTCACCTACGACGTGAACGCGCACATCAAGGCGATTGAGACGTTCGAGGCCAAGGCTGTAAGTAACGCACCTTGGAGCTGTTCATAGTAGGGTTTTATAGAGGTTGCTTGGGGACTCTAGGTTGCAAAGGCGAAGGAGACGACGGAGAAAATCGACGCGGAACTCAAGGACCTCCAGGCCACCCTCGCCAACATCGAGGAGGCTCGTCCCTTTGAGGACCTCACCGTAAGTGACCACTCGCCTTTTACGTTCGTGGGCCCTTATTCACCGCTCCCTGCATGTAGTCCGAGGAGGTTGGCAAGGCGCACCCCCGTATCGTCGAGGCCGTCGAGACGATGATCAAGAAGGGCAAGTGGACCGTGCCTGGTGCGTTTCAATCCCGTCCTTCCCCCTCCACGCACTCAGTAGATGATTTGTTTCCTCAGGCTACAAGGAGAAGTTCGGCGACCTTTCGCTCATGTAAACGTTGTCATATCTCCCCATATTACATTCGGCATAGATGTAAGGAATGTGCCGTAATGCAATCGCCCGCGTGCAAGGATCATGCAGGAGACCATCCAGCGCTGGGCAGTGAGCAAACAACGCACAGCCGTCCCATGACAATGTCGCAACGCGGCGAATTCAACGTGCGAGGGGCTCGGTGCACTGACATGTCCAGCGATGTCGAGCAGCGAAGCGCGAGTACGAGTGGCAGAAAGGCGGACTGAAGAGCTTGACATGACAGGCCTATCCGTGCGCTCTTAGCATGGACTGATTCGTAGACAAGTCCTCTGTGGTACTGAGCTCCACCATCGTCGCGGGCATCCGATGGCAGACTATAGTGGCTGGGGGTTTACAGCAGTACGCCCGATTGTTGGATGAAGACCAGATTAATGGCAGAGCCAGGCGCCCCCTAATCGACTCTGAGAAGGCCACATGTGGGCCTACGTACAGCGATGGCGAGATAGAGATATTGCGAAACAACCTAGGCCTAACTATACGACGGGAATACAGCGACAGATATTACACTCGGTGGTATGCAGCGAGACCGCAGGTTCGGATATGGGCGAGCGTGCGTGGGTACGACTGGTCATGACGGGCGTGGCGATCCGGGGAGATGCGAGAGCTAGAAAAAGGCCAAGGGTGCGGGAAGCAACGATGCGTGTAGAGCCAGACGCGGAAAGTAGGGTAGAAGGGAGTGCGTTCAGAAGAGGTCCTCGAGTGTCATTTGTTTTACGATGTCCTAGCGACGATATGTCAGTAACAGTCACCGCCGATGAGTTTAGAATCATAAGCAGACGGTAACGCACCGTATTGGACACCATCTGGACGAACTCGTCAAAGCTCAGCTTGCCGTCGCCGTCTTTGTCCGCCTCCATAATGGTCTTGTCGACGATTTGCTGGAGCTGTCCGTCCTTGAGGTTGTTGCCCACCATCATCTTCAGCACCAGGAAGAGCTCGCCGTTCGAGATGTACCCGTCCCGGTCCATGTCGTAGACCTTAAAGGCAACTGAACGCACGACGCGTCAATCAGAGCGACGTGAGGGCTACCAAGGTGGCTCACATCTCAGCTTCTCTTCTCGTCCACCTCGACTACTGAACGCGCTCAGGCCACCGACGAACTCTTGGAAGTCAACCGTGCCTCCACCACTGCAGATCGAGTCAACATGTCAATGCTTCCCAAGTGAACATAGACAGACTCTTCATCGAAGATCGCTATTAGCCGCGATGCAAGCGGGTTGTTTGCGATCTGCGGTATTTGCAAGAACTCTTCACGGTCAATTGATCCGGAACCGTCGCTACAGGTAGACGCGCAGGATGAGAGAGTCGTCGGTACATCAAGGTGCTGAGGGCCGTACCTATCGAGTTTCATGAATCGTTTCTTCAGACGCTCCAGCTCGCTTGCATTGACTGAGCACGGCCACCATGATCCTGTCAGATTACCACAACGTGCGCGGCAACAACCCATACGCACAGTTGGACCGCTTTTGCATGTCCTCCATAAACTGGGATGCTACATCGCGAGGAAGAGACGGCCTCAGTCAATATTGAGTACGGAGCATGGATACAGAGAAAACGACGAACGTGACTGCCCCATGGTTGGTCAACAGCAGATATACAGCCGAAAGCGGTTCTTTAAGTGTTCTCGGGATGAGCAAGCAAGGGCTAGGGAGAGGAGGAGGAGGAGGAGAGGAAGGATGCAAGATAGCGCGTACGGACTTGAGTGGCCTCGGTTACAGCACAAAGACGCCGTGGGAAAGCCCCTTCCCCGCTCGAAGGCGGGCGCCTGAGCTTGTAACACCGCTCGTCAACGTACATATCGTGCACGGCGTCGAGGACAGCCATCCCAGCGTCCTGGAAGATGCACGGCAGAATCGTACGAAGAGCTCGCACCGCCTGCTCGTCCAGCCCATATATACCAGGACTCAAGACGGCATCACGCCTCCTTTCCAGAAACTCGAGGACCAAGAACAGCACAGAGCACCGCCTCGCCAAAACAGCTCTCCGCCCCTCTTTCGCGCTCGGCCCGTGCAGGCTGTATGGTACCTCACCCTCTGGCTCGGGAAGAGATGCCGAAGGATTCTCTGCACGTTGTGCGGAACGGGACGCCGACCAGCTTGTCCTGTCCGACGCGCAGAAGAAGACGATATATGCGCTCTCCACTGCGCCAGGGAAGGCAGGTGTCGCGGTGGTGAGGATCTCTGGCCCCGACTCGCTCGAGGTCTGGAGGAGGGTCGTTCAAACCCGTGGTCATGGGAAAGGAAAGTCTCGTGAACGCGCGCCAGAACCATGGAAGATGTATCGGTGCCGTGTCATACATCCTGCGACCGGAGAAGTATTGGATGACGGCCTCGCTGTGTTCTTCAAAGGCATGTATTGCGTCCTGCGGCCAATCCTCGCATCCGCTGACGCCATCGCTCAGCCCCGAGATCGTTCACCACGGAGGATGTGCTCGAGCTGCATGTACACTCTGGCCGTGCTATCATATCTTCCGTCCTGAGTGCTCTTGCGTGCCTCCCGTTTTGTCGCCAGGCCGAGCCCGGCGAATTCACGCGGCGTGCATTTGAGGGTGGTAGGCTCGACCTCACGCAAGTCGAAGGCCTGAGAGATCTCATTGACGCTGAAACGGAGACCCAGCGTAAGCTCGCTCTGAGAACTGCTGAGGTTCGTACTTGGTGCAGCTCCACGAGCCCGGGCTTCTTCTGAGCACGCATATAGGGTGCCACCAGAGCGCGCCTTGAGCGATTAAGGAACGAAATCATACAATGCATGGCTTTGGTCGAGGCCTTGATTGATTTCGGCGAAGGCGAGGACATCGAAGAGGGCGTGTACGACCAAGGTCTGAAGAACATGCTCTTCATTGTGCGATAACGCTGACCGCCGTCAAGCCAGAGAGCGTGTGCAGAAGCTACATAGCACCATATTCCACCACTTATCCGACAACCGCAGAGGAGAAATCATGAGGTCTGGCCTCCGACTCGCTATCTTCGGTCCTCCCAACGCCGGGAAGAGCAGCCTGTTGAACTTTCTAGGTACGCATGCCCGAGTATCCGCGGTACGACAACCATGCGTCTAACAGGGAGTGCAGCACAGCGCGAAGCTGCGATTGTCACCCCAATTCCAGGCACTACAAGAGACGTCCTTGAAATGTCGTTGGATATTGGCGGACTACCGGTCATTGTCGCCGATACTGCTGGCTTGCGCAAGACAGACGATGCTGTAGAGAAAATTGGTGTCGAACGCGCCAGGAGACTGTAAGTTATCTTACATCAGGATGACCGTGTAAGCTCACGAGAAGCTGC
This sequence comes from Pilatotrama ljubarskyi, assembly GCA_022385805.1. Lineage (NCBI taxonomy): Eukaryota > Fungi > Basidiomycota > Agaricomycetes > Polyporales > Polyporaceae > Pilatotrama > Pilatotrama ljubarskyi. Next base: position 57,771 of record MU277785.1, read on the forward strand.
AGCGTAGAATCGTCGGATATCCAACTGTGTGTATTACCAGCACCGGACGTACTCGTCCAGTCCTCCCAGGGTGATTGGGTGTTGCGCCCACCGTCTTCGTTGGCGCCTTTGATTACGGACGATACTCTCATCCTTCTCAACAAGTCCGACTTGCTCCCTCATGATGGTGTCCTGCCTTCTGAACGAGGTTTGCCGTTTCAAGCTATATGGCAGGTCAGTCTGACTACGGGTGAAGGCACTCTGGACTTCATGAAGGGTCTCTCCAAGACTTTGCAGCGGAGGTGAGATCTTGAGCACATGAGCTCTCGAGCCCATGCCTAATCTGTGACAGGTATCATTTGTTGAGTGCAGATGGCTCCCGCGCGGAGGAACCGCTCATCACTCACGCCCGCCATCGCGCGCACCTGGAGAACGCATTGCAATTCCTTGACGCATTCCTGGACACACGTACGTTAGATGTCTTCTGCTGGTAATGCTCAAAAACTCAGCCTCACGCATTCTCAGCTCCCGAAGATGTTGTGTTGGCCGCTGAGGAGCTACGCTATGCCGCACAGGCCATTGGCAAGATATCGGGGCTCATAGATGTGGAGGACATTCTGGATGCTGTATTCCGTGACTTCTGTATCGGTAAATGATCACCAGGCCCTATTCTGGTACCTGTCGGAGAACGTGTGGCTTCTCAACGAGCCAACTGGGAGTGATATAAGAATCTCGCTATATCAGTAAGTACGCGGTTGCTGTCGACTTCGTGGCCACCGATTCCAGGTTTTGTTCTCTACATCAGAATGTCGACGCCTTGCTAGCATGCCTAACCACAACTCTGAGCGATGAGATGCGATATGTAGAACGTTGGCCGAGGATACACTCCTCGCGAATTGGCGAATTGCCCCCGGGCGCGTCGCGCGCTGCTACTTACCGCTTGGTGTCAAGCGGTGGGATCAGACGCACAACCGCTCCTGGCGCACACCAAAAGCGAAGCGGAGCCGCCTGCATAGCGCTGGTATAGGTCAATTGGGAGAGACTATTTCCACGGCCGTCGAATACGAAAGAAAAACTATTGGAGTACGCTAACCCTCCGTACACATGCAACTCCTGACAAGCATGCGTCCTGCAGTAAATCGCATGAGCACGCCACCATAGCATGAGACCGAACATGCTCACCTATCCACGCGCAGGACGCTTCTCCGCTCGAGACTGATCGTCAACTTTGTCGGCATCCAATGCCCCTCGGGGGCGCTTCATAGACACAATCTTGTGAGGAGCCAACATCACATCCTCAGGAGAGTCCTGTTTCTGCCACAAATCTTCGGTGCGCGGGCGATAGCCAGACGTCGAGCCAGCGATGGGTTGCGCGGGCCGTACGAGGCGGACTGTGCCACGCGGCGTGGAGGCGGCGATGGCACTCAGTACTTCACGGAACAGGCCGTAGATGGGGGAATAAGACGAGAGGTCGCCGATTGAGAGCCGGCGATCAAGATAATGCTTGTGGAGGATGGCACGCATTGTGACCAAGCCCGTGGTCAGTATGGGAGGCAAATCTGGTCGGAGGGATCTGAGCCATTGAATACAAATCTTCGGGTGGAGGAGAAAGTTTTGACGGCTGGCCACGAACTGAGAGCTTGTGCTATGAAACAAGTTGGCCGTGATATGCGCGCAGTTCTGTTCAGGGATATGGGTGAAAACAAGCCATGCCAGAATCCAGAAGACGGATTCCAGATCATGTTGGAAGTTGTGACGGATGGGGGGCTGTGACTCCGCAGAAGTCACCTGCTTGTTCCAATCCTCGATACGCATAGAGAAGGGTGACTCCTGGTAAATTGCGACACCAGAATGAAGTTCAATGGCCATAAAGATCGGTGTCCCCTATGCAGTATGAGTCCGCCTGGCCACACTGGCTTCATGATAAACGTACCGTTTTGGGACTCTGCGAGCACGCTCCCACCGACAAGTTGAACTCCTTCGCATATTCAAGATCGCCTAATATACCGCGGCCATTGTAAGAAAGGATGTTGCCCGAACTCACATCCCGATGAATCCAGGAGATGAGAAACAGTATTTGAAGCGCTGGACCATGCAGTGTGTCAGTGTAGTCGACTGGAGGACTATGTAAAGCTACTTCACCCAGCACCGCATCCAGCAGCGCTTGTACAACATCGTGGAGGTCGTCGAGCTCATGCAAAGCAGAGCACACCTCTTCATAGACGACAAAGTTTCGCTGCTTCGCTTTGTATTCGCGAGGTGCGCTGGCCTGCTGCATGGAAGGCATCGAGGCGTCGGGACCGTGCGCGCCGGGGGTACCGGACGTCGACGCTCGCTGCGCATCCGAGCGCGGTGTCTTCGCTTCCTGATTGATATACACAAGCTCACCGGAGGCGTCGGGCGCGGGCGTGAATCCTTCGGCGCGATCTTTCGACGTCACCCCTCGGTAATCCGCCTTGATTGTCAAGAACAGTCGTTTGTAAGATCCGTCCTTCAGGCGCTGGTGCAGTAGCTCCCTAGTCGCGTCATCGACCCCGAAGAGTCGAGGGTCGTCTTTCGGCGGAAACTTCCTCGCGATTTCGTCGCAGCGCTCGAAGATTTTCTCCTGGATCTCGCGCTCTGTATTGCTGCCGTGGTCGAGCCAGACGTCTCGCAAGATCATGGGTCGCGCGTTAGGCAAGGCGACAGTATTGTCGAAGCTCGCAACCTCGACAACTTCCCAGACTCGAGTCGCCCGCCCGGCGATGTACAAGTCGTCGTATTCGCCACGGCACTTCAAGGTCTTGAAGAAGCGGTTCTGTAATCGGTAAACATACCGGATCCAGTCTTGTTTGGTCTCCTCATCCCGTTCGACGACTCGCCTGATGTTGGCATCGTACCCGAGATCCTCGACGGTGGAAAATATCAGAGCAGAGAGTGCGTGCGTAACGGCACGGACATCCTTCAATCCCAATTCAGCAAGCGGTACACAGAATCAAAGGGCATGTACCTGCCAGCAAGTCAAAATCATGCGACTTGGCCGAGTGCGAACGAGAGAAGTACCACAAAGAAACGTGGTTGTCTTCGATGGTCATCTATGCCATTTCCAAGTTAGCGTGTCGAGCTGCATACGAAGTGATCTACACACGCTATACGTATGCTTGCGCTGACAGTCGGAGTGCAGATTGTGAAAAGCAGAATAAAGCATCTTCCAACGGTTCTGGGCCCGATGTCCATGTCAGATTGCCGGAATCAAACTTAGTCAAGGAGCTCACGTCGCATATGAGATGGGGTTTGTTCTCCGACTTGCCAAAGTTGACGGCAACGTCCGACGTCGCCACTCTCGACCCCTTGGGAGCAGGAGGCGAGGTGAACTTGATGAGCCCCAGATACCCGTCGATGCGGTGCTGAGATCCTGACACCTCCGATTCAGTGGAGTACGGTTCTTCCTTGTACTCGCAGGAGGGTGAGAGGTTGGGAAGAGGAACTTTAGCGATAGCGTTGATAATATTGCCGAGAGGTCGAAATATCTTGCGCTCATTTCCGCCTTGTCCAGCGGGCTGCTGCACATGCGTCGTCGCCGTTCCGCTAGTATTAGTGTCTACCACTCCTGAGCCATCCTTCTTCCCAGTCGACTTGTTCTTCGGCCGGTTCTGCTTGTACAGGACAGATGGCTTGTCTGGAAAATCCCTCCACCGAAGCATACCCTTTTCATCCTGAACTAGGCCATCGTTTTTGAGCGCCGAGATGATCTGATTCACCTCGGTCTCGCCGACCCGATTCGACGTGTAGTGCCGCAGCCAAGTGTCTTTCGGACCCTCCAGTATGTCGGGCATCATGCTACGCGCTAGTCGTTGTCGGATAGCCTCAAATGAAGGGAGCCCGTGTCTAGATGCGGTGCGATTTTGTCGAGGAGTATCGCCGTCGAGAGATGTGCTAAACATTGGGTTAGAATACGTGCACGCTCCACGGAACCGCACGCCATACCTAGATCTCGCTTGTCCCTGCTGTTCCGGGGGAGTGGTTGGCCTGCGGACAGTCGCGTTGTGCCTGTATGAAGTAGCCGTCAGATATCACCTATCAAAGTGATAGACAAGTAGGGGCGCACGCTGAGTGATCAACCACGGTCGTCGATGAACGGTGTGGACCGTCCTCGGCCTCCGAATGTTGCTGGGACGCGAATGGCTGCTGGGACATGGTGATTGAGAGCGAATCGATCAGGTCGACCGAATCGATCAGGGACATGCGAAGAAACGGATACCCACCCTGCTGATTCACGCGTGCACTCCACGAGGTATGTACACGCAGGAGAAGTTGGCAAGAGAATTGAAGCGCCGTGAATCAACTGCGTTAAACGATGAGAGATACGAGGTTGTCAACGCGCGGGCGCGCTCGATATAAGGCGTTGCGCAAGGAATCGCACCTGCAGAACAAGACTATGTGTGGTTGCTGTCCCAGATGGTTCTGAATGACATCGAGAGAGTCGCGGTAACTTGGTGTTCGATTTGCCAGCACGGCGGAGGCCGGTTAGCCGACTTGAGGTTCACGCGCCGCTTGATTGCGGCTGGTCGGCCGTCGCAGAGTATGGCCTCACTGATTCGACGGTGGCAAAGAAAATCCAATGGTGCCGAGTTTGAGGGCCGCCACAGGACCAAAGGGCAGGGTTTTACGGGCAACACGGGGTAGTCCCGAGTCTGTATCAGTGTCCTTAGGTAAAGTGAGTGAGACGCGATGCACCTTGAGTATCCGGAGGACGACCGAGGTTGCCTGGTGCACGTGGTGACTCGAGTTTACCGTGGGAAGGGGGGGAGGGCGCTGAGAGGACTGCAGAATACCCGGGCGCCTAGTCGGAACTTGTGCGATCGCCTGCAGTGCCGGTGCATGGGGGCGACTAACGAGGCTGCCTCCCTCAGGCTCCCTGTCGGATGCTCGTGGCTCGTCAGTGGTGCGTCTGCGCTTGTGACTCGTGGTGCATGAGGAGGAGAGGGAGGGGAACAGTCTCACTACCTGAGAGAGCTCGACCCGGGGAGCGGGCGGGACGCGCGCACCATGCGTTGTAGGGCGCTACCGTATTGGCAAGGCTTGCAGAGGGATGGATGTGTCGACAATGGACATGCTTGTTGTTACATCAGTAAAACGTATGTGGATCTTAGAGCACTATAAGCTCTCTGGGAGAACTTTTAGAACTGTTAGCACTGAGACTCCAGAGACGTCACCTTAG